>JAHWFP010139647.1:112782-135821 GCA_023313725.1 Lithobius niger
CCCCCCCCCCCCCATACAATCGTTTCAACAATCACTCCCGCACGGCCAATCGTAGTAGCAATCCAGTAGCAATAGAACTACACAAACACTAACGATTGCAGATGGTACGGACACAAAGGAGTAGAAACTCTTTGAATGGCAAGATTCATCCCTACAAGGAATGCTTCAGGTTTTTAATACCTACACAAGACATTACATGGGGGGCAGCTGGGATTGATCAACCAAATGAAGACCAGAAGTAAATAAAAATAGAACTGTCTGCCATCTTGATGCAGACACCAAAAAAATAGAAAAGAAAATGAAGATTCCACCCCCACAACCACCTTCTTTCCAAGGAAACCGTTCAGAGAACTGGAAAATATAGAAAAAGAGTTGAAACTAGACCTAATAGCTACTGAAAGAGATGCAAAGGAGGAAAAGGTGAAAATAACCATGCTGTTGCATTGCAACAGAAGCCTTTTATACTTTTAACTTTCGGGATGATGCTGAAAAAGAGGTATGGAAAGTGGTGTGAGAAAAATTCGATAAGCGGTATAATCCGAGAGAAAATGAACTCTTATCGATGTAGCAAGCCCAACAGAAGGTAAATGAAACGGTGCATATGTTTGCAACCAGACTGGAAAAAATGGCTGAAAACTGTGGATATGGAACATAAACAGATGAAATAATTCGGACAGAATAGTTGTAACGGTGTTGTTCACTGCCCCTCTCAACTCTTGCACGTACGATCCAGACTCGATATCGAGATCCGTGACGTGCGCTGCGCTTGCGTAATAATCTTGCTGTGTCAGATGGAGAAGATCGAGTGTGGAATAAACGGCGTAATGTTTAATGTCCACATTTCTCCGACGTACCTCATTGTTAGGAGACGTTTTCCCCTAACACCAGTTGCACTGGACACACCAAGGATTACATTTCAACTTCCTGAACTACTCAAACCAGTCACAGGCCCAACTTCTTGGCAATCTCCAATTGTTGTAGCAAGGAAGAAAGACCAACAACGGATTTTGTGTCGAGATGAGAATCCCAACCAAGGCAACCAAGTACTGGATAACAAGTGAGATCATTCTGTTACTTATGTTTTGGCAGAACCCGTCAAACAACACTGCAATTATCGCAAGGTTATGACCAGAATTCTCATGAACAATAAACCGTCACGGTTTGGGTGTAATTAAAACATTAACGTACAGCAACCCAGATGCTTGATTTAGGAGTTCTACTCTCCTAGAAAAAAAAAAGAACAAAGATACAGAACAAAGATATTCCCAATTGAAAAAAGAAATGTTGTCGATTATTTGGAGATGTGAACACTTGTCACGATATTTATAAGCACTTTGTATTCTGATCTTAGCGATGCTTGGTTGTGATCATATGCGGCCGTGCTTGTAACGCTTGATAAAACAAGACATAATCTTAAGGGCTGTTGAGTGATTTCGCATAGGAGGATCCTCCTTACAACCGGCGCCAAACGTGGTAAGAGACCCACAGGACTGGGACGGCAAATTCATTTTTTAAGTTTTCAGTAAAATTTTGAACTTTTCCACTGACGAGAGTCCGGAAGAGCGTGCGTCACGACGGACTAACTGCAACGATTAGAAAGCCTAAAAAGTGCATTTAGGCCACGATAAAAAAAATTGTCGGTTATCAGGCCCTGCCTGGTGACTGTTTTTTTGAGATGAATAAAAAAGTGACCCGCAAAAGTTTACTTAAGAAAATTTGTAAGAGAGGTGTTGTAAGAGAGGTGAGATAACTTTCACAAAGTTATCCAGCAAGCATCAGTTAAGTTGTAGTTTGAAATAGTTCAGAAATTTACTACACTACCATAATCTGAAGGTAAAAAAACAATTTAAGGTGTTAGGTTACTTAGTTTTAAACAGAAATAAATAAAAAATTAAAATAAAAGCCTGGTCACCGGGTGACATTTTGGACCTGTAAAAAATGCCCAAGAACCAAAACATATTTTTTCCATGGCCTTATCAAAGGGTGTGTGCTACTACAACAACATTTTTTGCACAGATTGCATAGGGGCTGAATGTAGGGAGAACTTGCGAAATTGTAAACTCTTAATTCAAATATTTCTGTTTGTGGCCTAGAGCAATGAATTCCAAATGCACGGCACAGACAAGTTTGTGCAATTTGTAAAAAAGAATATGGTGCGGCGTCCGTGGATGATTAAAATTTAGATTCTTACTACCTGCAAATACTTACCTTCAATAATATTGCTAAAATCACTATTTTACGCTTTTGCTGCTCAAACATAACTAAAAATCCCATTTTTTGGTTTCTCTAGAAACTTTCTCCTTCCGCTAGGGGCGCTGCCCATCTTACTACAGCGCCCCCTCCCCCGTATTTGCATCACTTCTTGAGCACGCCATTTTGGATGGTCGTGCACGTTTTTTGCTTAGAGTATTTTTGTCATATCGTTGTTAGTTTTGGACTATTTATCCCAATTATGTCGGTGAAGGAAGCAGAAGCAAAGATGCGAGCGTTTCTGAAGACATCGAAATTTGATTCGTGCAAGCACACAAAGCTCTCCAAGGATTTTCATCCACTCTGCCGACGATGTAGACCTTGTGACTTCACAACTAAAGTGTGCGATTTGTGCGAACTTCATCATGCTTCCTCTGTGGCGGCAATCCTTCACACGTGGAAGAAATCCGATCAAACAGCAGCACAAAGCTCGAGGAAATCACCATTGACGGGACCCACTAGTGACGGACAATTAAACGTGAGCCCGGATTTGAGTTTGCCAGAAGTTTTCCTTGCGCAACAGCCAGCCAACACGGAATCCAACATGGCGGCGGACAAAGAAACGGGAGACAATGTGGTGGCTGGCACGCCACAGGATAGCACGATCCCGTCAACAACGGTTGGCAGGGAGCAAGTAATTACGTTGCAAGATGTAGTAATTCCCTCGTTACCAGATGGAAATATTTTAATTGCCACTGCGACAGCGGCGGCAAATGCTGTTTTTGATGCTAAAGGAACGGTACTTGAAAACAAGATTTTGTCGGGTATGGATGTTAAACTGGGGCATTTCATGGCTGATTTTTTTCATAAAATGACAGATTTTTTGCCCCAACGTGAATGTACGAAGACTACTCCACAGGTCGACATATCCCAGTTGGATATGGATCTAGCCCTTTTGGGTCTGAAAATTGGGGTAGCCGGAAATGGTGTCGGTGTTGTGACGGCACAGGATAAAACGCAAACGGAGTTGCCGGGTGGTGAGCGGTCGCCGACACGCATTAAGAGGTCTTCGAGGCCAGAGACGCGGATTAAAGAGGTTAGTACTCCAATTTTTCATAAAAAAAGCACGGAGAACTCCGGTGAGGGGAGTAAATCCGTACGAAAAGCAGGAGTTGGGGATAAAGTGAAAAATAGTAAAACGATCGCTCCAGGTTCGGGATTTAGCGGTTCCGTTAAGGCGAGGAAAGAAAAGACAACCGCAATTGGTCCTGGTGTGGATAATTTGGCGAAGTTGGTCGATAAAATGAGTGCGTTAATCGATGTTGGATTTGCACAAGGTGCCGTACGGTCGCCGCTGGCAACGCGTGATGGCAGCCCGACGGAGACAGATAGTCGTCAAGACAATGGCGCTTCTGAACCGCTTAATTATTCCCTTGGTCGCCGTGTGTCGCCGCACCAGGAGGGGTCACCGACGGCCTACAACAAGCGACCACACGATAGGGACGACGGAACACAAACCAAACGTGTTAAAATTACCGAAGGTGAGCATAGGGAGGAGGGGGAAAATATTGATGACCCCTTCAATGAAGGACCAGGCTTTATTCCTTGGAAAGAGTTTGTGGAAGTGACAATGAAGCATCTTAGACATACACAATTTTTCAAAGCGTGTCCTGAGAAATGTTTTAACCCAGAGGATCCCCCTATGGACACCTTGGCAAATGAGGGAAATATTAAGCCTGAACCTGCAGTGCTTTTTCGGCAGTTGCTTAACACGAAAGCATGAACAAGCCATCTCCTCAAACCTTCCCCTACCTCCTCATGACCCTAAGAAAGCCAAGTGGTTTTTTCGATCAACGGGCACAGGAGCCCCCAACAAGAAGAGGTGTCGTACGTACCCTGCAGCAGAGTATGTGACTGAGTCCTGCAGTGTTGAACTTGACTCTATGTTAAAAGCACCGGCGATTATGAATATCCCCTCTTCTCATTTCGAAGAAGACGACATCATGCTGCGGGCAAGCATGAGAGCAAGCTCACAAGCAGAACTGGCATATTCAGCATCCACGGCAGCGTTAAAAGCCATGGCGCTTGTGAATCCCGAATTATGTGAAAACACCACTATCAGGGAGTGCATGCATTTGCTTAAAAGAGCATCGTCTTTTCACCAAGATAGTATAAACTGGCAGTGTCGACTGGCACTTAACAACACTTACCGACGGACAGACGCCATGCTGGATTCGGCTACAGGTTTACCTACGGATACGGTAGGAAAATTAAGACTGCTTCCCATTCATGGGTCCTCGGACCTTTTCAATGGAAAATTATTAGAACTGGCTCCCGAGCTTCGGGAAAAAGTTCGAGCCCAACCCACCACTGTGCAAACCCCGAGGGGATCCAACCGGAGCCGAAACTCGTACCGACTTCCACCGAGAAGCGGACCGTGGAATTACCCCTTATCCAAAAGGACCAGAGCAGAAGAAGAGTAGGGAAAAACTACCAGGGCGTTCCCCCTTTCTGGAACCACCCACCTCCCAACCACGCGGACGAGGATCGGGAGGGGGACAGCGTGGAAGAAGTGCTTTCAGGGGAAGAGCACGAAGACTATATTATCGCAACTGACTGGAACTGGCCAGGGACCCCCCCTATTCACCGGCAGGTGGGGGGGGAGGCTGTCCCAACACTTTTCAGCGTGGAAAAGGATTACGGAAGACCCATTCATACTGGAAGTGTTAAAAGAGGGTTACACACCACCCTTTGTTTCAAAACCGCAGACTACAGATTGCCAGATTGGCTGGTCGACACTTTATCAACCCCAGAGTTGATCGAGCAGGTAAACATTCTCGTGCAAAAGGGAGCCATGGAGCTTGCACCGCCTACCCCCGGGTTCTGGAGTCCGGTGAGAGTTATTCCGAAGAAGGGGGGCGGTTCCAGGGTGATTTTCAACCTGACCTCCCTGAATCAACATTTAGCCAAGACCCATTTCCAGATGGAGTCGATCGATTCCATCCGAGAAGCCCTCAGACACGAGGAGTTTACGGTCTCGATCGACATGGAGGATGCCTATTTACATATCCCACTCCACCCGTCGATCAGGCACCTCTTCCGAATTGTAGTAGGGAAGATCTCGTACCAGTTCACTGCCATTCCGTTCGGGTTAGCCACAGCCCCGTGTCGTCACTCGAATGATGAAACCAGTGCTTGCACACCTTCACCTACATGGCATCAAGGCCCACGCGTACCTGGACGACTGGCTCCTGAGACACAGATCTGGGACGCAGCTTTCTCTGCAACTGGGGAGATGCCTATCCCTGTTCGCTCACCTGGGTCTTGGGATAAACCAGAAAAAATCAAGGCTGATCCCAGCGAAGACTTTCGTATTCCTGGGTACGGAGATCGACACGCATCTGATGACAGTGAAACCATCGCTAGAACGGATAGAGAAGACGATGAAAGCAGTGGTAAAGTTTTGCAAAAGATCGGCATCTACTGCAAAAGAGCTGGCATCTCTCATTGGACTGGTCGACTCGAATGCCAGACTTGTACCACTGGGGAAGTGGAGAGTAAAACCACTGACTGGTTTCGGAAAGAAGTGTGGTGGCCGAGAGAAAGCTGGGACGACATTATCTCCCTACAAAACCTACCGACCGAAGCCCTAAACTGGTGGACAGTGAGGAGTCATTTGGAGGAAGGAGTACCAGTGCAAGAACCAACACCGGAAAACCTCCTCTTCACGGATGCCTCCCAATCAGGTTGGGGAGCCCACATGTCAGGAGAGACGACGTCGGGGGTTTGGGACGTAGACGAGAAAGGGCTTCACATCAACGTATTAGAGTTGAGAGCGGTACACAGAGCGATCTTGGCCTGGGGAACGAGGCTCCGGAACCAGACCGTGGGGATCATGAGCGACAATACCACAACCATTGCCTATGTACAGAAAGGCGGAGGGACACGGACGAGACCACTTCTCTCTTCAAGACCTGCATACGATTGGGGATCATTCTGGTACCCCGCCACATTGCGGGGAACCTCAATGTATGGGCGGACGAGTTGTCCAGGGGTGCCCGAGTACCAACCACGGAGTGGATGCTAGACCCCAAGATTTGCAGGGGATTGTTTCAGCTTTGGGGAACACCGACGATCGATTTGTTTGCCACGCAATTCAACACGCAACTGCCGTGCTTCGTGTCTCCATTCCCAGACGAGAAAGCCTGGACGACGGACGCATTCTCTGTAAGCTGGGACGGGATGAATGCCTACCTAACCTATTCCCCCCCTTCAAGCTACTCCAGAGGACGGTCAACAAGCTACGGAATTCGTCCGGACAATTCATTCTCGTGGCACCATGGTGGCCTGCCGCACCATGGTTCACAGACATCATGGAAATACGGAAGGAAGACCCGGTCCCACTGCCTATCACCGAGGCATCTCTGACCCAACATCAAAGGAGGACGATACACCAGAACCTCACCATTCTGAATCTTCACGGGTGGAAACTTTGAGGACCCTCTTATAATAATAATAATAATTTATTGCAAATAATAGCAAATGGTCTGAGAAGGGTAATAATATTGCCGCTTATACTCAGCCAGCCAATAAAAATACAAAATCGCCGGCTGCGAGGCCAGAGTCAATACATAAACAAACAAACAAAAAACAAAAGAACAAACTAATAATAATAATAATAATAATAGTAATATTAATAAGAAGAATTTTTAGGTGTAAGCCCACCATAGATACTCGTTCAGGTGCACACCTCTCCGATCATGTTCTGGATCATGTTCCGTAAGACAGGACATGATCCAGAAGTAGTGGAAAGACTCACACATTGCATCCGGGAATCCTCTCAAAAGAACTACAATGCCAAGTGGAAGAAATGGTTTGGATGGTGTAGGAACAACAATTGTGATCCTTGCGACCCCGCCATCACCAAGTTATCGGCGTTCTTCGAAGACCTTTTCCGACAAGGTCTGTCACCCAGCACAATAAAAGGATACAGGTCGTCCATTAATTTTGTTCTCTCGTGCATCGGTGAAAAGTCAGTGGTATCAGACTCCATTTTGACCAAACTCATGACGGCGTTTGAAATTCAGAGACCAAGAAGGGCAACCCTCTTCCCGAAATGGAACCTCCCTCTTGTTTTACAAAGCCTTATGGGGCCACCATACGAACCGGCGAAGTCATCCTCCATGCTGTGCCTAACACAAAAGACTGTCTTTATGGTGGCGCTCGCCTCGGCAGCCAGACAGAGCGAATTGGCTGCCTTTTCTCAGGACGATGGCCATATTCGGTTTGCGAAAGATTGGTCGGAAGTATACCTGACTTTTCCGGCACATTTTCGTGCGAAGAATAGCAAACCAGGTGTAAAACCTAAACCATTGTGCATAAAGGCCTTAGGAAAAGTAGTACCATTCAAAGAAGAAAACCGGCAACAATGCCCCATACGCGCGCTACGGTTCTATCTAGACAGAACGGCGATTCCTAACCCTACCTGTAACAGTAAACTCGTTCGCCCAGCGCCTTTGTTCCTTGATATTGATAAAGACAAAGGTGAAGTGCTACCCACAGGACTCACACCATTCAAGATGGGAAAGTGGATCTGCGCAGTAATTAAAAGAGCGTACGAAAATGGCCCAAACCATATCGATATTCCACCGGAAATCAGAGCTCATGAACTCCGAGCTTTGGCAGCTTCATGGGCTTACGGCTGCGGAACGCCACTTGATGAAGTGGTTTCCGCGTGTTCTTGGAGTCACAAAAACACTTTCATTCGGCACTACCTGCGGGACACCAGTGGTTTAAAAGGAAAGTCCCTTGTGAAGGAGCATGTGGTAGCAGGAAGGAAATTGTGAGGTCCTCACTCTTTCTGACAAGTACAATTGATGTGCACATTAAGATGTGTGCGTTGAATGGTCTGGGAAGGGGGTGCCATGGGAGGAGAGGGCGGTGCCTCCCATGGCACCCCCTTCCCAGACCATTCAACGCACGCATCGTTACCCCACCCGCCTGGTGTGCAGGAATCCAGCCGAGGCACCAGTTGTTGGGGCACCGTCTCCCCCACCCCCTCCCCCTCCACCTGGGGAGTCCTTTCCAACACGCTTGGGCCGGAGTAGTGATGTGGTCTACTGTGTTCCTTGCGGCCAGTGCAAAGCCGTCTACATTGGCGAGACCAAGAGACAGTTGTTCGAGAGGTTGGGTGAACACGTCGCAGCTGTGAGGAAGGGAGACATGCTCAACGGCATCGCCCAACATGTCAAACATCAGCAGCACCAAATTGCGTGGAACGCCACAACAGTTTTACTTTCCTCCAATTCTCTCCAAGGAGGACACCTGAGGGTCCTTGAATCTCTGGCCATTCTTCGTTTCAAGAGCATGAAAGTTCCACTCATGAACCTGACGGGAGCCTCTCACATGTTAATGGAACATTCAGTGGATGCTGGTGTGAAAGCCGAGCTTGACAAGCAGTGGGGCTTGAGAGCGTGATTGTGTATATAGATCAGTGGTTCTCTCACTCGCACGTCGTCTGCTTGATCATGGCCACAACCATGTAACGTTCGTTTTTGAAGTTTAGTGCCTCGTTGTGTTCTGAAGAAGGTGAACGGCCTATTTTCACCGAAAATTCAAGGGAAAATGTTTTTGGTTTGCTGAACTGTGTGGAGCATAAAATTTTGGGGTAGGTGGTATTGTGTTAATCTTGCTGATTCTACGTGATGTTGACATTAAACCACTGTACACGGCGGTTGCCGATTTTTCGAAGTAAAATTAGTTTTTACTAGCCTAAAATACTTACCTTCAATAAGAACCCACCCGCCTCCCCACGGTCACTGAACTGGAGTGTTCACGAAGTGATGCAAATTCAGGGGAGGGGGCGCTGTAGTAAGATGGGCAGCGCCCCTAGCGGAAGGAGGAGAAAGTTTCTGGAGAAACCAAAAAATGGGATTTTTTAGTTATGTTTGAGCAGCAAAAGCGTAAAATAGTGATTTTAGCAATATTATTGAAGGTAAGTATTTTAGGCTAGTAAAAACTAAATTTACTTGTTAAAATTTTCGTATTTACTTCCTACCAAGATTGGAACGACGACAGTTTTTGTGCAATTTTAGCCACCCGAGTAACTGTCTATGATCATGCTTTGCACTTGCGCAGTGGGATGCACGCGAGTTGTCACTACGGTACAGGCAAGCAAACGCCTTTTTGCCTAGACCAAAGTTAAAAAAACAAACTAAGCCTTTAGAATTTAATAAATGGTTGTATTTTTTAGCAAAACAACCTTTACTTGCAGTCAAAGGAAATTTACGAGAAATCCCTAATCTAAAACAGTTTGCAATATTTTGGCGGCAAAATGCCAATACTGATGTGACACAGTATTAAAGCAGCCTTATCTATTAACTATAATTCAACATAATGTATCATTACGTTTCTACATAATATTTAACACATACAAAACTCATCAATCGGTAGATTACCCATAACTACTTTTAAGGAATTTACACTGCGTAAAACTGAATGCACGCTAAATCGTCTATATGTAAGGGTGCACGGGGTATCAACTTCGCAATATACCGAATATTCGGTACCAAAGTAAAGTAAAACTAAGTTATACTTTTCAAGGCATTAAAAATAGATTAAGAGGACTTCACAAATAATCTTTTAAATTTCTGTAGGCCTAAAATTTAGCATCAGGAACTAATTATAGGCTCATCTGTAACAAAATGATTTATAAAAATTATAGATATCCGATGTTTTAACATCTGCTGCCTAAAACCGATTCGATGCTCCGATGACCGATGGCAACATCGGTACATCTATAGTATTTGGCCGGATACCGAAAAATGGCTGAATAAACCGAATATTTGACGTAATGCTTCGCCGAATACCAGCTAATGAAACGTGAGAATTTGGTTAAAATGTGTGGATACACCAAGTTTCTTCATGATACAAAATGAAGAAACTTGAGATAAAGGAAAGCAACACATACCTTTTACTTAATTTAGCAATGAAAGATGACTATCTGTCATAAAACTCAAGAGAATTGCCTAGCTAAAGGTACTAAACTAAAAAAAATTGTGGGCCAAAATCAATATTCGGCTGAATATGATTGTTGTTAATCGGCCAAATAGGGCAAATACGGAAAACCTACCAAATATTCAGTGCACCCCTATCAAATGTAACACATTAGCCGAAGTAAGTAGTGGTTATGAGCAATTGAACTACTACTAAATGGAGCATTTGCAGTTGTCTTAAAAATTAAGTGATTGACAGTAGGTTCAACTTGAACGCACATTTTGCTCTTGGCAGACATCAGACAAAGGTTGCTAAGCAAACATTGTTGAGTAGGCATTTCTCAAAAACTGAACCAGTTGTTGGAAACCGTTAAGTCCTAAATGGCCACCTGTCCACGTCAACTGTAATGTCATCCCTGTGAGTAGCCTATGGATTGACATGTGACACAACAAGGCATACGGTTCATTTGTAATCGTAGCACTGTTATTTGTGCTTGAAGTAATATCCAAAGAGCAGTGTGATCCTTCATTTGTGTCTACATTATTTTTCCTACCAACAAATGCTGCTTTCTGACTGTCGAGGTCATTGTCCAGGGATGGCCCTGCTGACCCGTCCACCCGCGCTACTTTGGAGGAAGAAGCCTCTGAACTTTCGCTTTCATCCAGTCTTCTTTTGCCTCCCTGCAAAAAAAAAAAAAAAATTATCACTGTGCCGATACAGACCAGTGTGTGAAGAGCGAAGTTGTAGTTAGGAAACCACTATACCACGTGCCATGGCTGTTTGCTGTGACGTGCATATCACGTGACTGGGCTAGTCCAATCAGACGGCCAAACAGCCGTTGTTCTCGTTCGTCATTGGCTAACTCATGGTGACGTCACGGCAAACAGCCATTGCGCATGGTTTAGCAACTACTTTTTTCTTGGAGCATTATAACAACACTGCTTTAATGCTGAGTTACAGCAATATGAAATGCAGCTATTAATGCAGCTACTGCACTATTTATTAATAAGTTTGTTTTTACCTGCAAAAACAATCTTACAATTGCATAAATGACGTTAAAGTGGCTCTGTAAGTACTAAGGTTGCACCGACACCGATATACTGGATCGATAGGTTGCAAATATTTGTGGTGTCGGTATCAGATTGCTATTGGCAACTTCTCGCAGAAATGTCGATAACTCGGGAAACGTTCAAGATGGAACCGTCCATGTGGTTTGCTGCATTTACTCAGGAAATCCCCCCCCCCCCCCACCTTTCTAGTGTGTGAAAGTGTGTGAAAGTTTAACTGAATGCATCAGTTAAAGAAAACAATCTATGAATGGAAGCCGCTGTGTATGACTGTCGCCACCTTGTAAACACTGGAGGCAATAACATCATTGGTTTCAAATTTGAGGACTACAATCAGTGATGTAGGTTACAATTGAGGTAATAGAGGACTGAACATGGGCTTCAGCTAGACCGGCGGATGTTGCACAGGGACCAACTATTTTTTTTTTATTATGCAAAATTAAACATCGTATCTTATCTTTTTGTAAATTTTTTTAACGTTGGAACATTCACCTGGGCATCTTGTTCAGTTTCCATTTGTCGTTGTAAGCGAAGAGCTTCTCGTCTCTGGCGTCGCTGATGAATCCATGTGTTAGACTTTGCTTTCAGTGAACACTGGAATGCTTGAGTCGAATTTAGTTGTTCAACCTCAATCTGTAACGTACAGGACAAGCCAATTTTCTACTAAATTCTATGGCAAAATCTCTACCATTGACGACAGTCCAACATTCGCTCAAGATTCACTTTACCTTGTAGCCTCGCAAGTGATCTACAATCTTTTTCACCACGGCAGAAAAGTGGCCTTCGGGGTCATTTTCACTGTAAGTGGGAATGAATATCTCAACCGGACGGCTTTTTTTCTTTTTGCGTTTTACTGTGAATGCCTAAAACACATGAAACACATGTGCTAAATGTTGAATTTTTAAGCACAAAAGTCACAAAGTTTTTTCTCTATTTGTACACTGCATGCAGAAGCATCTGTTACAATAACACTAATTATAATAGACATAATAATTTAGTTCTGAAAATTTTCTCGTCTGAGCGAGAATTGCTATGCATTATTATTTATTTATTCTATTCTCATTTCCATCTTACACAGGAATTTGAAAATATGAAGCAAGACAACAAATACAACATTGATCTTTACGAGTGCGTATGGATAGCTGTATCACCATGCACCACATTGTTTCCTATCGTTGGAAATTGACAGTTTTAGTGTTTTTACTATGGCTGCACCGATACTAGATCCTATTGGTTTCGAATCGGCATCAGCAACTTTCACGAAAATATCAATAACTCTGGAAGCATTAGGTCCATTAGAGATAACGACGTGTGGTTTACGGCAGTTTGCTCAGAAAATCACTGAGGATTTACCTAGCTATCGTTTAACTGTGCATTACCATTTTAATAATTATAGGACTTTTGAAGAAAACTACTCTATTATGACAGTTGATACATAAACATTAAGCTTAGTAGACAACATTTTTAAAAACCAGGTATCTGATCGGCAAAGTTGGTATCGGTGAAGCCCTAGTTTTTACCACTTGTAATTATTTTCTGCATTCTTCTCACTAAAAAAAAGTTTCACTATAGCATATTATGGTATGGTATACTATACTACCGTACCTGTCCCAGTTGGCGATACCAGGTTTTTCCACTCGATACCGCTACTTTATTATTCCGAGTATTGGTATCATGATAAGTTTTCGATACTAATACTTTCTCGATGCCGATGCGTTTTTTCAATACCAATACTGCAAGAATTAAAGGACCTTAATGGATGGTAACCGATGAAGTGCTTACAGGAAAACTCGGAATATTCAAGTCTTCACAACTGCATAATGATTAAAGGTAGGCCTAATGCCAATTTGATCTCTTCGCCGCTAACAACACTGCGTCGCTTAGGGATGTGCGATACTCGAAAAATTCGAGCCAAGCCGAGTATGCAACTTGTACTCGAACTCTGCTCGTCACTTGAATCCATACTAGGAAAACTCGAATCCGTTAAAAATGCGATAACTTTGCCAATTTTTGACCGATTTTACGTTCAAATATAGTAATATACCTAATTCATCGTCTCGACGAGAGCTTTCCAGTGGAGTAAATTAGAAGCCACTAGCAAATCATTTTAAAGTTGTATCCTAAAAACTGGAAAACCACTTGTACACGTTGACTCACTCAGTCCGTTCAACAGCATTTAGTTATTATTGTGCTAACAAATAAAAAAGACACTTGCAAAATAAATGACTTCGCCAAATACTCAAACTCTGCTCGATACTCGATTCTTCTGTTGCAAACTCAGCTCGACTCGAATTAAAATTATTCTACTAGCACACCCCTAGCGTCGATACTAAAAAAAAATGCTTGAAACTTTTCGATACCACCGAAAATTTGATACCTAATTTTAAAGTCTGATACCACTACCAATACCCAGAAGATCGGTATCAGTATCGAAATCTGATACTACCTCACACCCGTGTAATGCAACAGTTATAACAATGCTATTTTTGAGACTCTTCCAGCAACAATGCGTCCAAGGTGCTGGTTTATAACGAGGACCCCTGACCATCATTATAGAGAGGTTTCACTGTATAATAAAAATCGGCTCGGCCATTTACCAGAAAGCCTGAATATTCAAAAAATATTTGGGGTAGGTATCTGTGAATTCGTTCAGTTCATGTATCAAAGCTCCTCCATCCAAAATTTCAAACAAATCGGAATAAAATTAGAAATGTTATTGTATCCCAACAACCCTCTCAAATGGCAATCCAGTAGCAGCACCACTTTGCCAGTAGCCCTTAGAAAGCACTCGGCAAATCCATTTGGCACGATGCGTGGGTTTTGTAATTTATCCATTTACGAAGCTGCACAATTTTCTTTATCCTTAGTATTACTGCAGAAAAAGCTGCTGTATAGCCCTTATAAACCTGAGCATAACGGCGCAAACCGTTGGTCTCTAGCTTATAAGGGTTTCCAAGATATCCCTATTGGAGTGTCATTCGCTAGTCGCTATATGCTAGTCGCTGGGCTAAGGAGTTGGTCTCCGATTTGGTGACTAGGGCTAAATTTACATTGCCAGATGTTGATTTTCATTCGCCTAATGGAGAGTGGCGAGCAAGGTTGGAGAAGGTTGCATACACACACACCAACACAAACTCCATATTCAGTCAAGTAATCGACCTCGCTCACTTCGTTGTCTGGGCACGTGGTAGAGCTTTAACTCAAATGTACAACGCCTCGATTATTAAGTTTTCAAAACTGATATGAAAAGAATTTAACCTTTCCTTTACTTTGTGATGTCTAACCTAAGAGACTGTAAATGGCACTTGCCGATCTTCCCAAAAAATTTAAAGCAGCCACGTTTTAGACACGATGAAATTAAACTAACACTTCATTCGCTCGCTCTTATTAAACTTACTTCAGCAAGTTTGATATCTTCAATAAATGACCAGGCTAACCCCCAGCGCATGGTACACCCTTGGCACAGTTCTGTTGACGAGACATTCTCAATCTGGTGATTTTTGAGGACCTGCAGCAGAGCAGTGAGGCTCGACTTCTTCCCCAGCATCACAGTATATATTCTGTAATTGAAAAATGGGCATTTTACCATTTAGATTTCATAATAAAATGTAATATTTAAAGAGTCAACTAACTGAACTATTTTTATCGGCGGCAAATTTTGGTCCTGCACTCGAATCTTCTTCAGGTCAAAGAGTACACATATATACGTTATTTACACAGACGTCTACATTGAATAGTTTCCTTGGCTGCAATGATCGTTTGGTTTTTTTATTTTATTATTTTGTTGTATTGCCATGTTGTGATTGGGCCGGCCAAGTTTGGTGTTTTTTCGCTGCTATGGATGGGTTTGTTGGTGAGGGGAAGAAGAGCCTTGATTTGGCTGAAAGCCCCCTTGGTTAGGCTACATGGCGGTGGTTCTTCTGTGACTATTACGAAGGATTCTAGCATAAGTCTTGGATACAGTTTTTCAGAGGAGAGAATTTCGGAATTTCGGTAACGAAATTCTCTTCTCCCCAAAAAATTGTGTCAAATATTTACATTGGAATCCCTCACAAATCACAGAAGATCCGCCCACATGTAACTTAACCAAGAGTGCTTTCTGCCAAATCAAGATTCTCCCACAAACCCATAGCAGTGAAAAAGAACCAAACTCTGCTGCCCCAATCACAATATGGGCTATAAAACACTAAAATTCAAAACCAACTGTGCAGCCAAGGAGACGATCCGATGTAGACGTGTGTGAAAATAGCGCATATAATTTTTTTTAGTCTGCAGAAATCAGAGTGAAGGATCGAAAATTCACAGCTGATGAAAGCAGTTGCGTAAGTTGCCTTTTCAAACATTATACTTTTATATTCTGTAGTGCAATTGACATATGGGAACACCATTTAAAAAAAACTTATCTAAACAAGCAAGAACACGGAAATAAGATAAAAACACGGAAATGTGCAGTGATTTTTCAATAAAGTTTCAGTTCCAGGGCAATAACTAAAAAATGTGAAAGCAAACTCCTGCTAAAACTGGGCCTATTTCTTTATGCGTGGGAAACCTATTTATTTGAAAGTGTATATATATTAACATCTTAACAAACGTAAGAGTGGCACTATCATATGTGATTAAACTGACCGACTGCACAAAATGAACTTATTCCATCATGGAGAATTCGGTGATTATGCCATCATTCATATACAGTTAAACATTACAACTATAACTGTTAGACCTTTAGTTTATTACGAAAAAAATTAAATTCGGTCAACTCCAAACTCATAAAACTACACAAAAAACTGATTAAAGTTACAATTATACCCAACACCGGTTTGAATGATGCGAAAAAGGCCAGTTTTACTGCTCTGCGACCCTTTCCACATGTGAAGAGGCAGCAGGCACAAGGAAAGAAAAAGCGCCCACTACTAATCCAGGGAAGGGAGAAGGGCCACACCAAGATCAAATGATTCAGTAGGAGGTAAGCATTCATTTTCCCGATGGATATGACGAAATGAATTAAGCTTTTAGCTAATTTTGCAGCAAAAACGAAATGATTTAAGGAGATGGCGTTAACTCAGTTATTTCACAATTTTGATCTTGAAAGCATTTTACCAGGGAATTGCAATGGTGTTAGTTCACCAGGTTATTTAATACGCGATTTACGGTATATACTTTCACAATGCAACAACAAGCTGTAGAAATGAACACAATTTTAGCACCGTAAACTTACCAATTTAACAATTAATGATAAAGAGGGGTGCACCACAAATATTTTATCGGTGGCAGCGTCAGTGATACACAATCTGCCATGGTTACTAAGGCTGCGCCGATGCTGACACTGGATAGGATAGGTTGCCATATTTGTGGTAACGGTATCGGCATACGCCAGTATTGGTAAATCTGGAACCGTTCCAGGGTTACAACATGCTGTTTACGGCGTTTTGCTAAGAATATCACTATCTTCCTACTTATCTTTTAATTGTTAGTTATTAAAATAAAATTTAAAAAAATAATAAGTATTAGACTTTTGAAGAAAACTATGCCATTGATAAACAATTAGGGATTACATTTTGGATATCTGTATCGGTACTGGTATCGGCAAAATTTGTAAAGCTGGATCAGTAGTGGTATCGAATCAGAACATTGGTATCATTGCCTCCCGATTGGTTATAGATAAAAACAGCCGCTAGCAACTGTGCGCATTTTTTTAATCTTTATTATTTGAATTTCAAATTTCGAAGACATTCTACACAGCAACTGTTAAAAATGGTTAAAGAATTATCGTCGGAGGCGCCAAGCAAACAACCTACCCAACGGCAGTGCACCTGATACACAGAGCTGGTTAGGTGTGCACATTTTGCCATTTACGAAAAAACAATGATCAAAAGGCCAAACTTCATATTTTGACCTAACGGCATTTCGATAATTCATCCACAGATGGTGCCACTGATTTCTTTTTAACGTTTTGCTGAAATTACCTCTCTACACCAACACTATCAAATCGTTATGTTTCACATGCACATAACATAACAGTCAAGTTTAACCAAAACTTCACATTTTCAGTTCGTGTTTTGTCCTGAGCTGGTTTGGAAGAGAGAATAACATAGCAACAAAATTTTATTTTGTACTGTGGTTTTTTATTTAATATCTGGCAGCACAAATGGGTTGCAGAGAGACAGCCTACCTTATTTTGTCTTTCACAATCAAGCTATCAGCAATAATCTTGCTGACGAAAGCAACTTCACCTCCCTCTGTTATAGCCTCACAGTTTCGGGCATCGTTGGATGCCCTCGGTGGCGAGCGTTGCTGTTCAAACGCTTTTGCAGTACTATCTGCTTCTTCTTCATTGCTGAAGAATGGAGGATTGCAGACACAGAAATTCAACGTCTTGTCTTCGTGGATCCGGACAACGCCTTGTAAGGTATCGGGATTTCTTTCGGATACAGCCATAACTGAATAAAAAAAGTTGTGAGGATTAAACTAAGTTGAAAAAAAAAGCTTTCTTGGGCAGGTAAACCTGTAAAATAAATAATGGCTGAAGTTTTTTTTTAGAACATATAACCATGCGTTTACAAGTTTTCACCCCCCAAAAACCGTGTCCGCCTTAAGCTACTGAGCTGGGTTTGTCCGGTTTTGTGTTTATTGGTGAAAAGGTCTCATCGAAACGATTAAACTGGTGTAATGGAATGTGAAAAGTTGAGCATCGAATTTTTGTACTAAACGTTAACTTTATTACTAAGGCTGTACCGATACCACGTTTCGGCCTCACCGATTCAGTACCGATACCAATCCTGTGGTACCGACAAGATCGATACCGATACTCCCCCTCCCCTCCACCCTAAAAAAACTTGTACAAAACGAAAGAATTAAAAAATATAAGAATCGTTATAAACACAGCTAGCCTATCGTTAAGCTTTAGGCGTATCTTCACGATTTATATTTTAACACACTTTTAAGATTTGTAAAAAAAAAAAAAGGACAAATGCAAATTAAAAAAAATATAGAGCACTTAATCATCACTTTTGAATACGGCAAAAATATTGTGCACATGTTTCCATGGGTGTGTTTTTAAGTCAAACGTTTGCGGTATCGAACTCGGGGGCTTGGTACATAATACGCACCCCCCCCCCCCAAAAAAAAGCACCCCCCCGGGGGGCCCCCCACAAAACAAAAGGATAAAAATATTGTTGTTGGTGGGGCACTTGCGTTTTTTTTTTTTTTTGGTCATCATATTTTATGCCAAGCCCGTCGTATCGGAGGGAAGTATCGGGCATATTTTGTCGCCACCGAATCAGTACCGATATCGATTCTGGTATCGGTACGGCTTTATTTATTACGTATTCCAATAGGTTTTTTTTACGCGACGTGGCGGAACTTGAGAAATGTTTTGCACGGCCTTAATTAAGTTTAAAATCATTTCATAGTTGTTTGTCTCATCTCCAGCATACAGTTTTTGCTCATGGGACTGATACCGGACCTTACGACACTGTATGTTAGCTGAAGTTCAGGACTTAAGTTCACCCTCAATTTGTGCGGCATTTTTTAACTTTTTTGATAGAACATGTTCGTTATGCACAACCTTGAGTTTCTGTATGGCAAATTTAATGACTGTCTTTAAATGAAACCCTTTCATGACTTACCATTGATCGTCTGTTCCAAACTGTTTCTATTTATATTGTGTTGCGCATGTTCTAGAGCCTCTGTATCGCAGTCGGTAGCAACAAATTTCCATCCAAACTGTTTGTGCCCTAGTAATGGGAAAATGCATGTTGCTCCAGTTCCTGAAAAAAAAAATTAACTGTTTTATCACGAGACACAATCGTGACCAAATTTTCATGAAGTAATCCCTAAGCATATCTTTCTGGCACTGAATGCGACACTAAACGGCTTGGAAAATATTGTTCTCTGCCTACCCGTTTTATCGTGTTGTTTTTTTTAACTAAATCACTTCTCACTGCTCTAACTCTTCCCCCAATGGAAAGGCCTTGCCAAGACCGTTAAAATGGTGTAATTGGATGTAATAATCACCATACATTGCTAAAAATATGGAAATTTAGACAAAAAATGTCCTCAGCGTCCTTCCACTGGCCGCAACATATTGTAGCACATTGTATTGATTCTGCTGGGGAAGGAGAACAATCTAAAACTGGACCATTGATGGATACACCTCGCAAGCCTTATTCCCGCTTAAAAGTAATTGTTTAGGGCCGGAAAAAAAAACAATATTTTTTTGTGAAATCTATGTACATCATCTATCCCCAACTGTAGTCCAAAATTGATCCAACAACCTTTAGCTAGCCACCAATAATGGATGAAACAATGAACAAAATTATTTTATTATTGTTGAAAAAACGAACCATTGTACTTTGAATGTTCGAAAAAAATTCAATTTCATGGACGAAAGCCTTACGAAAAAGTGGCGTGGTGAGCCAAATTTGGCCAAATTTCTGCTGTTTTGGTAATTTTTGACCGTTTTGACATTCCAATACACCATTTTATTCGTCTCGACGAGACCTTTCCATTGGTGGAGTAGCCAGATCAATAGGATAAAGCACTGAAAAGTTATTCCATAAAAACCAATAAACATGTGGGTAACCATATGATAAACAGATAGCTGCAGACAAATTTTTTTCCGACAAATGGTGTCGCAGACAGTGGCAGAAAGTTCTGCCTCTGGGGTCGTCTGCTATTTCCACAATGATCGATGCACATCGTACAACGTAAATAATGTAAATCTTGTAAATAAGATTCTTATGGTGGCCTGATGAAGACAAGAGGACACTATTTTACTATTTTTTCCATCTTTAGTCTTTGCAGCCTGTCGAACATTCACAAATCGGTAGGATTTGTTGTTTTTGAATTTGAGCATGATTTCGTGTCTTGATATTTTATTACATTTATTACCGCAATTGTATCCCTATTGTCATTTATTTTGCTCCTGATCAGGCAAAGACCAAACCTTTATCCAATCAACAACACCTCATTCCATAGTAACAATGATTTACGTTGTGCATCGCCTTAGCTTTAGCCTTGTCGGACTTGCAACCTTCAACCAGCCAATAACAGCACATTCCACAAGAACAATGACTTACGACACGCACCGCAATTGTACTCCCTATCATCATATTCTTTGTTCCTTATCCTTTTTGAGGCTATCAAATTATGTCAGACAACTAAATTTAGTGTTGTGGGAGAATGGAGATGGGGTAACTTGTCACTAGATGGGGGGGGGGGGGGGTGGACACTCCTGGGTGGCACCAGTACAGCACCTGTACAATAATCAATAAACTGACAGTACTAACCTATATCAAGACCCCACGCACTTTCAGGTGCTAACGGATCTGTAGCCAGCAGATCATTAACCCACAAAAGGTAGTTGAGACGTTGTGGAAGAGTCGGTATCAATCGATTACGGGGAATGAAAACGTCCAAGTCAAAATCTTCTTTTAGTAATGCTTCAGTCAATGCACGTAAAGCACTTGGATTCTTGAAGTCAACGGAGATTTTCCCAGCCAAATCCTTAACACATTGAAATGTATACATTAGAAAATTAATGTCCATAATGCATAAATGAAATCGTATGTTAAAATCTTCCTAACCTACCATACCTGAGTAGCATACTGACGAAATTCAGGGTATTTTACTGCAAGCATTCGGAAATCTGGTCGATTTCTGTAGATGTTGTTGGGGTGCATAAATGGATTCAAATTCATGATTCTAAAGATTGTAAGATAAACATTTAACAATTAAATGAAGCATAAAATCAACAGTAGTTCACCGTTTAACAGCAATACGTCCAATACATGCTAAAGCTATCAAAATCTCTGGTATCCAGAATGTAAGACTGTTCAGAATGTATAATTATTTGAGGGAAGTGTGTTTTTAAGTGCGAGTGTGCAATAAATTGCTCGATTTTTTTCCCAGATTTTATCTAATGACCGTGATTTTTCTGACATTCAGCAAAATGCACGAAAAAAAGAACCCCTAACCACCACCCTAAATAACCTATTCTCACCTTAAAGGTCTAATGACACACTTGGTATCGGTTGACCACACCTTTACACTTCCACGATGAAAAATCCCTTATAATCCAAGGCTTATCTACAAAGTGAATTGCAGTACTATGTAACAATACAAAGCCTGACGACTTTAAAATCTCGTGAAAACGTGGTGGGGGTTCTTCAGACCCCAAAGTCTTTATTTTTTTTTAAATTTGTCGAATGAAAAATTCAGCTCATTTTCAACAAGCTGGAAATAGATTTAGTTAATTTCAACTTGCCTTACTTTTATTTGGTTATTTTTGTACGAAATCAATATTTACATCAATGAACATATTTGTAATGAAAAAATTAAGTATATATAAATCACTGTAAATATAAAGGTTAACATTATAATATTATATTTATATTATATATACAACACATTTATATATATGTATTATATTTACCTTTATATTATTTATAGCAAATTATGGCTATGGCACAGAAAAATGTAACGCAGTTTCAAAATGTCGGTGGGGAAACATTGTTTCCGCAAATATTCGACAAGCATCTACACAAAATCGCTTCTCTTCATCAGGCCTACACTGTGAGGTTGTTTTGAGTTAGTATTACATCGTGTTGCTTGTGGAACTAGTGGTGGTCGTTCTCGTTGCGTTCTGGCTGATACAGTCCACAGCCAGAACGCAACGATAACAACCACCACTAGTTCCACAAGCAACACAATGTAATACTAACTCAAAACAACCTCAAAGTGCAGGCCTGATGAAGACAAGCGATGTTGTGTAGATGCTAGTTGAAAATTCGCAGAAACGTTTCCCCACCGACACTTCGAAACTGAGTTACATTTTTCTGTACCATAATTTCACGAAATTCAAGTATGAAACCACACGCACTTTTTGGAATTATGTCTATTTATTTTCTCCTCATTTGTACCTTTTGAGTGTATACAGATTTGTAGTCCCCCTCCATTGCCGATGACCGAGCACATTCGGTCGAATGGAGTCCTGGTACTGGTTGTAACCTTCATAATAGGTTCAGTTAATTACGCCATTGAACAAGTAGCAATATCGGTAAAGGCAGTATGGTAGTAATCTAGTGACACACTGGTCTGTCAGTTCGACAACGGATCACATCACTTGAATGGAACATTAATAGCATAAAGGTGGCTCACCCTACTACATTATTTAGTTCTAATGTACGACTTTCACTGATGCCTCCATTTCCAATTTACCATATAATTTGTAATGGACGTAGTTGTAATGAACAGACGGTTTCATATGCGACTTTTATGATTTTTTGAGGTTTCTTGGTGATTGACTTGCCTTTCTTTGACCCCACGTTGTATAATGCCACTCTTTAAAATGAGTGTGCAGACTAGGAGATTGGAATACAAGAGGACCTTTTTGTCAGTCAGAGTAATCACCCTCTGCAACTCTTTGAGGGAAGATACAGTTCGAGCACGCTGACTAGCATACTTTAATAAATTATTAGGTAGGCTAGTGAAGACCTTGTTAGGTTTCTTAAAAGACCGGAATTCTGTCCATTGACAGGTGGAAGAAAGAGGGAGTTGGATAGGACGACTTAAGGAATGAAAAACAATCTGGCGCGGCATCTTCGGGAACTAGGCTTCGTGCCCGAGGACCATGGGCACGGACAACATCATACCAACAACAGGCATGGATATCTATGTCTGTTGTTGGTATATGTTGTCCATGCCGACTCCCCGTGCTTGAAAGTGCCCTGGGATCAACACCCCCCCCCCCCCGGAGACTAGGAGAATCCAAGCTCTTCCCCAAAACAA
>JAHWFP010139647.1:135921-149773 GCA_023313725.1 Lithobius niger
TTCCCCAAAACAATAACAGTTCTTGTTACTTGGATCATTACGTCATCCTGTACAATGAGGACGCTCAATTCTTAAATACGTGTTGGAAAACTTTGGTATTGTAAACCCTTCACTGAAAAAGTCTTTGAAATCGACGCAATGGGTAAACTTGATTTATTGTTTACGTCAACAGATGGGGTTAGTGGTCGTTTGGTTCCCGCCAAACATCAACAGGAAACACTCAACGACAAAACATATTTCCATCACTCGATTACTTTACAGAAATCAGTGGAAATTTAATAGATTTTTTTGTTCTTTCTGCCCTTTACATGAGAACTACATATACCATACGAGGTGGTTGGCTTTTTTTAAAGACCACCAACGTAACGACTACGTCACGCTAACAGTGGTTCTGGTTTAACCTGATCGCTGCATTAATAAAAGCTTTCCCTCAACCATCCATACATTACGCCGAATATTTCTTGAATTAAAGTGAACATATACAACCTAGTTTTCAAATTAAAGTACGCTAATAAAGAAAAAACCACAAAATGACATGAAAATTACTGACAAGCACGTGCGGCGTCACCGTAAGAGTATACTGGAACTCGGGTACTCAAAACCATCAGCTCCAGAAGCGTACGTCTTAGGTCAAGGCTGCATGAGATATACACTTGAATAAGTGAGTATGCCCTTGAGCAGTTTCGAAAACTGCTGCTGTGCTTAAAATTTATATGATCTAAATCACATCGTTTGGCCTCAACTGGCACCAAAAGAAGCTGGCACTAAATGCACGGCTTAGAAAGAATCTCAGCTAATAGTACAGACAATGCCAGTCTTGATTCCCATTCTCTAGTTTTTCTAGAACCAATTCAGGTGTTTAGCAGAAACTCCTTCTTCTTGCAGTTTCAGATGTGTTCGGGAAGTTAACAACAGATCACCCTGCGACAGCACCGAACAGAGCGAACAGAACGCACCACTGTTAGAGACAGTTTGGCTCCAAACTTGACGTCACGCGTGCCAGAGCCTGCGCGTGCGCAGTGATGTTGCGTCAGCCGTTCAGTACCTTCCTAAACTACAACATAGCTCAACAAGCTCAGCAGATTATTCGATACGTCATGCCTTCACCACGGCCAGACTTGGCTAATGGATTTAACCAGGATTGGCTAATAGAAGTGACCAGGCGAGAGCAATGCCAAATTGCGAACTGTAATACACTGGGCAGGATCGCGGATTGAGCATGCGCGACGTAATACTTTTTCGGGAACCAGATTCATCGCTGACGATGTTGACGTCAATCAAGCCGCATCAACACGGATATTAGCAGGGAATGAGCCAAACTGTCACCAACAGTGGTGCATTTGGTTCGTTCTGTTTGGTCGTTTAGGAAGGTACCGAATCTATCGTGAAATGCGTGTTGACTTTGCTTGCGATTCTCGATATTGGCTTCGCTTCCCGAACCTCTCTTTCATTCCAGCTGAAAACGCTGTAAGAAAATACGCAGCCATACCATCAAATGACTAACAACAGCCATTTAGGTCCAGGGTGAACCTACTTTATTTTTAAAGCTATTAATTCTTATTTTTGCTTTCTTCTCTCGCTACTTTCTTCTTGTCATATAGTGCTCATTTTTGGGGCGATTTAACAATGTAAATAAAGTTAAAGTTGAAGGATCAATGATTGTGTCCCTGTTCGGGCACCAATTATCACGATAAGATGCCTTACCAGCAAACGATTCACAACAGCTATTTAGGTCCACCATATAGTAGAATGAGATTTTGAGCGACCCTACCCCTTCCCCTCGCTCCACAAACATGAAAAAATGTTGAAAAATCCACTTTCCTGTCGATTTGAATGAGAGTGAAAGAAGCGCCCATTGCTCCCTGAAAGTGCCTTTGGGATTATTTTCCGGGCCTAAGGGGCCGTTTACGCAAGCAACCACTCGCTTTTGCATTCTCGCAGCTAGAAGCTAGAAATCACCTCAAATTCCAACATGGCGGCGGTTTTATGTCTGCCGCCTCGCAAGGAAACCAGCAAATAACGTGAGTTCAGAAGCGTTTGGGAAAATTGTTTCGTGATGAGGGATTCTTTATATTATTGGCACGGATTATAAGACTGCAAGTATTTACTCAAACGATGTCGGATTTCGCTAATCCATTTAGCGTTGTTACCATGGCAATGTCACCTTTGCCATCGCGATTGAGTTCTAGCTGCGAGAATGCAAAGGCGAGCCCTAAAGACTGGTTGCCAACAAATGAAAGTTTACAGAACCCAGTGTGTTCTCCTTCCTTAAACAGTGAGTGAAATTTGCTGCATCCTCGTGCACCTATGAGTAAGATGATTATTGTGATGCTATGGGTCCCCCTTTTGAATCAGAGCACAGCCTCCTGCTGCATAACCCACCAAAAACAAAAAATCCTCTTTAAGCATCCCTTCCCCTCCAGCATCCCACCAGGATCCGTTTCCCTTACTCCACACCCACTCCCCCTTCCCTCCAACCCGGGAGCCACCTAATCGTCTCCTCCTCCCTCCCCACTCCTCAAACCCCAAACAATCAACCAAAGCGTAATCCAATGTCTTGTCTCCCTCGCCACAAATCCCACAAGTCACATCCTAATCCTCCCCTCCCACTTCCCAGAGCAACACCCTCGTGTCAAGTGCTCCACCCAGGGCCCTGACCAAGAGGACACTTCCCAATCTCCCAGAAAGAAACCCTCCCACGCAATCTTCTATGCTTACTCCCTTTACCTGCCTGCCAACAGCTTCCCCACCATTCCCACTTTCCACCTATTAGTCTCCACCTCTTTAATGGCAGATCCCAGATCTCCTTCCCTCCCCTCCTCTTCCCACCCGAATGTACTTCAGTGCCAATTTCCGAGCCCTATCAACCCACCCCATCTAACATTGCCTCATAACATATTCATAAATCCTTCTCACCAGGGACTTCTCCAACAACCTTCTGACCCTCCTCTCAAAGCCAACCATCACCTTTCACCACAGCCTCTGTCACCTCAAAGCTCGATCATTCCATCTCTTCCCTTACCATCCCATTTGCTATGAACCGATTCGCCCCAAAGGTCATCTTCCAAGCTCATCTTGAAAGCGCTCCATCTACCCCCATTCCTCCCTCTTAAAAGCCAACCCGCCCCCTTCAGTAAAGAGTGACCCAGCGACAGCAACACCCTTCCACAAAATCATCGTCAATTCGTACTGCCAAGCATTAATAAGGTACCGCTTATAACCCCACACAGCCACTCTGTTGATCATCTCCTTTACCCTACCCAACTTCCCCTTTACTTTCCTACTCATCATCCTCATGTAAGCCCCCTAACATTCAGTGTTACCCCCAGATAATCATACTCCCTCACTCTCCTAATCCCAATTGCATCTAATGTTAAAGTTGCCCCTTCAGTTCATTTCCAGAGGTCTTCACCACGTCCAAACAGCATATACTCAGATTTATCGCTATTAAACATCACCTTCATCTCCACCCCCCCCCCCTCCTGTCAGTATACACTCCTAACATAACCTCCAGCAACTGTTTCTCCCCAGCCAAGACCCTCAATATCATCAGCAAACGTCACCCATTGAGATCCTAAACTCGTCTTCCCTCTCCCCCTACCAAAAACCAAACCCAGAATCCACAATCCCCTTTTCCAAACCCCGCAGGTACACCAGAAAAAGCAGCAGCTGTGATAGCGGGCATCCCTGCCTAATACGCCTTCTACTCTCAACCCACTCAAACTCGACCCCATTCCAATCAGCTTTGTTGCTACTACCTTCATAAAGCCTCCAAAGCAGCCTCTCGAGACCTTCCCCAACACCGATCTCCCTCATTTCTCCCCACAGCAACTCCCATCTCAAGCCAGTATGAGCCTAAGCAATATCTAGAAATGTAATCTACAAACTCATCCGCTCTTACATGCCACCTCAATTTCCTGCATAACAATAAACAGATTATCCTCCTATCTCCTACCCCTCCTATACCTATTTTAAACATTGCCCAGTGCCCCCTCTCCTTTAACTCCTTACTCAACCTGTTAGCAAGGATTCACATAAAAATCTTATAAATGGAGCTAGTAATCGCAACACGGGAAAAATTCTCTACCCTGTCAGCATCCCTCCTTTTTCTCTTGTGCACCATATGTACACTTACATTGGTCCAGTTCTCCGGAATTTTTGCCCCATTCAGTACCCCATTCTACTTCCCGATCAACTTGATCTTCCACTAACAGCCATCACCTTCACAAATTCCCCACAATGCTGTCCTGTCCAGCAGCCTTCCCATTCCTCACTTACGACAGGGCATCTTCGAATTCCCTTACCAATATCACCTCACCCACTCTCCCCCGAGTGTCCCACTCTCCCTCTTACCCTCCCCCAACCCTATCCATATCACACACTCCCCTCAGATACGCTGTAAAGCATCTTAACCTGCCCATCCACATCCACCAACTTTTTCCGTGCAGCATGACTTCCCGTATCTCCTGAACTTAACCCTCGCCTCCCTTTCCCTATATGCCTGCTCCAAGGCCGTCTTCTGGGTATACACACTCCTGATGGCGCCACGTTAGATTCTTAAGATTTTCTGTTGGCGACAACCTGCTTTTATGGTGCCACCCAAGGTATCAAAAGCCATTTCTAGATTTATGGTTGGGATGGAATGGAATTCAAATGTAGCGAGCGGCAACTTCTGTTCAGAAGTCACGTGACAAGAAGTACATTTTTGCTACCTTGGAAAATGTGTCAAAAGACATTTCTTGTGGATCTGGTGGACAGTGTATCTGGTCGAAGGTGGAGCTGGAGGATGGTTGATCTGGATGACGTTGGATGGAGGATCTGACAGAGCCTTTTGTGGCCAGTATGAGGGCTTAAGGGCAAACCCGGGGATTCGAACTAGGAAATCTCCGATAATCATAAGGCGCCTAGATAATGTCCAGAATGGGTCAGAATAGATCCTATAGCTGCTGAAGAAGGCTGTTAGTTTTTCACAATACCCTGGCTGGAATTGACTTCCAAGATCCACAAAATTTGTCATCAAACTGACCAACCTGTTTGGGCCACTAGGTTAGCCTCTGTCACCACTCAGCTGTGATAAATTCACTCGACGTCCAAAAAAAGCGAAGTTGGTGTTACTAACTTTGACCGTTCCGTAATATTTGACATCGTATCACTTCTGGAATCCCTTGTAGGGCTTAGGTGCGTGGGTTCACTCACCTAATGGGGGCATTCCTCACTGAAAGACGACAACAAAGCAGATTTGAAGGGATTATCACTTCTTGCAAGCGAGGTTACATTGATGTGTTACACAATGTCACATGCTGGGCCTTCTCGTATTCCTTTTCTCTATGAACTCAAAAAGTTAACTATAACTTCCTCGACCACGCCAAAATCTCCACTTAATGTACTCTTAACACTGATATAGCACTCGATGCCTAAAGGTGAGAGCACTTGGGTCATTAGGGAAGTTGGGGCATTTGCCTCCCCCCGTTCCCCTTCCCCAGCCACCTTTTTTTAAAAAAAAATTTTGGATGCCCTTTTGCAGGTAAAATCATGAAGAATATCATTAAAACAACAGCTGCTCAAGGATCACAATACTGATTCAAGGACCCGAGTACAGTGCAGCCCTTTATTTACGTCTTGTGTTGAAAATGCCCTTCTTGGTGCCATATTTTATGTTTATTTGTCCGTCCCCCTGAGACATGCAAATGAGGGAGGGGGGGGGGGGCACAAGCCCTCATGACAAAGTACCCCTTTTATAAGAAAAACAAAACTGGCCAACATTTACTGTAGCGGTGGTGTGAAGGGACCAAACGTCTGTGCACGCCTTTACTTGCCGAAGACCACCTAAAGGAAGAAAGGCTCCCCCAATAAAGGACAGTCGTTCTTGGAACCAGACAGTTTTAACAGGAAGGATGAAACGCCAACTTCTGCAGCATGATATTGGCTTTCAAAGCCATTTTCTGTGGAGGGTCTCTCACAATGCTCTCTTATTTTAGTTGTGGTTTTCTCTTTAATTCTCTGGATGCTACGACAGGAGTTTTCTTTTCTGTTCAACTGACAATCGTGCTAATCCAATACTGTGTATTAACCCATTTTGTTATTGCAGTTTGATGTTACTTTGAACGATCCCACAGTTTTATTTTGTACTATCATTATAATAATTTTTTGATTTTATGTACTGCACACTTTCTGTAATACAGTAATGACGAAAGTTTTCCAAGAACCATACAGGCTGTGTATCCAAAATTGTGAAAATTTCACATTTTTACCATCAAACGCTATCTTTTTCCTTTTCAGGGGTTTATCGAAAATAAAATGTTATGGGCGTGTGAAACCAAAACTGACCGACTGAGTTCTAATTTTTTGTTTCTGAAATTTTGAAAACTTTCTCCCCTGTTTTGTCCCCCCCCCCCACTCATTTACGCCATTTCCTGACATTTTCGACTGAGGTCCATTATTCCGACTTGGACTATTAAATACTGCCAAACTATCGGTCCTGCCCCATCATACATGGCAACAAGTGAACGTCGCATATATAAAACAGATTATACCTGAATTCCATGGAAACCAGCGTGACGAGCAGTGAAGCCTGATGAAGGAAGCAAAATGATGCTTAGGTAAGAAAATGAAAATACGCACGAAACTAATTTATTCCATTGGGGCGGTAAAATTTCTACCGACTAATAGGGTTAGAAGAAATCTCTGCGACTTTTACGTAAGGTAGAACTAAATCCTACTGTAAAATAATTTTTATTCGTAATTTACCCTACTCGTGATCGATTGACTGGAATGCGAAAAAAAAATTGTTTTACATTATTTGGTGAATGGGATAGAGGCGTTTCGTGAACATGCTTCTAGGCCAGTATAGAAAGTAATAGCCTATTTTGGCTCTTTTATTATTCATACAGAAAACACACACACACGAACCAAACTAAAATAAAATGGTTAAAATAAATGTTTAATAAAACCAAGCAAAGAAGAAGTAGCGTAAAAAACGCATAGCAGGTTTTAATTTAGGACTTTAATACGAAGACGTCGTTGTTTCGCTACATGTATTCACACGTCACCTTTGATGAGCCCCTCCACCATGCCAGCAACAAACACGGTTTTAAAAGTATTGTTTTGCTCGTCATTGGTAAGATAATAATTTCGTCAAATCATCGGTTCAGCAGGTTATAAACAGTGATATAACTACGTGAGTAAAACTGAACGCGCTAACAGCCTAACAATGTCAAGGATCGCCTAGCCCAAATGTTTCTTTTTAGCTTTTTTTTTTATCCTAACTAAAGCTAATCCTGTTCCCTTTATTAACCGGAATACGTTGTCAGTACATGTGGCACTAAATCTGAAGTAAGAAGTTGTTTACGACCGAGAGAGACAGAGAGCCTTCATCTTGACTCCGAAAGCACCGTCGATATTGTTTGTGATTCAAGTTTTTATTAACGGACAGATGCATTTTCTGTCCTTAGGCTTATCGAGAAATCGAAAATGAAGTTTTATGGGCGCCGCCATATTGAATCTCGAGAAATCCCGTCTTTCCCGAGAGATGAAGTGACGTCATGCGCAGTTTTGAAGCGCAGTCGGCTGTTGCTTGAGGATTGTGGGAAAATTTTCAACGTGTAGAAAATTTTCAGGTAGAGATTAATACGAATTTTAACCAAGTTCAGGAGTATTACCTCGCATCTACGCTGGGATTTAACCCGTAAGTAATGCCTAAGGTTTAATTTAACGGTGCAGCTTGGATCGGAGACGATTAAATGCGTTGGAATTTGTCAAACAGACATTATGCGATAACGGCAGCTTTATATCAATGGCGACGACTTGACCGGAGTAGAGCTAAGCCTAAGTCTAAAGTGAATCGTTTATTTGTAATCCCAGGTCTGTTACATGTAACTACACGTAATTAGATGGTGTGTGCGTTACGTTACAAACTGGACCTTGAATAAGTAGCTGGGGACACGTAAGCGAGGTGTACGTTAGGTCAAGTTTGTCGATTTGAAAAATCGAAGTTGGCCTTTGGCTCGTTGTAGTACAGCATTTTTTCTCCAGTCAGCGATTTTGATATTGTCCTTTGACAGACTACGTTGAGGCATTTTCGTCCTGATAATCGATTGAAAATCGAAAAATCCTCAGTTTGATTACGTTAAGTGCATCAGTTTGTCGTTGTGTTGCCTTAATTCGTATCTAGGATAGTACGTAAGAGATGGAAATCTTACTCTTAGGTCAACCCTTTTCATTCATTGGTAGCCAGCTGCTGTGTGATAATGTGATAAGTCGTGGTTTGCCGTTTGACACAATTTTTTTTGAGGCACATCGCGAGGGATCCCGTTGAATCATCGCTCCAATTTAGTCATGTGATAGTGTTTTGTAAATGAAGATGTTATCATAACACTGCAAAACCCTGACCGAATGTAAATCGTGCATTTATATACTAAATACTTAACTGCCGTGGTTCATAGCAGGAAGTATACGGAGTAGCGTGAAGTAATGTTTTTCCCACAATTAAAATTGTTTAAGGAACTGATTTGTAGTGAGAAAGGCCATTATTTTACGTTTTTTTCAATTGTTGAGCCGATTTTATGATTGTATATAGTGGGTTAGCCCATTGCCTCTATGTAGACCCAAATAAGCCCGATAAGGTCCTATGTTGCAATTTAAATCTTACTGTCAAATGTTGTTTTTGGGACTGGTTAAAAGAAACACGAACAAAAAAAAATTACCTTGAGCAAATTTCTCACAAAAGTGTTAAGGTCTCTGGGTAATCTGCCCACGAGAAAGATTCATCAGATAACTGATGTTGGTAAACATGTTATGTAAATAACACCGGGAACACTTCCACAGGACTTCTTACTTGGCAAAAAATAAAATATGCTCCATCGTAGTGCAGCTGACTTGGTTTTTGCATTGGTTAGCTTTTTTTTTTAATGTCTTTAACAGGGTTCAGACAAAAGCTGGAGAACCTGGAAATCTTCGGGAATATGAGAGTAGAACAGAAATCTCAAGGAAATTTCAGGGAATACAATAAATTTTTTTAAAACCAGGGAAATTTTAAAAATGCCTTTGTGTTGTAGCATTTTAGACATAACTTCAATAAAATAAATCGTTGGCTAATACCAATATTTGTGTTGAAAATTTGTTTAGTGCCATCTGGACTAGTCTCTAAACAGCTAGGTTTCCGGAATGTTGAATTAATTAAAACATTAGCTCTACTGCCTGTTTCCCTAACTAAACATCTTGTAAACATCTGGAAATTGCCATTGGATGCAACTGAAAATGTCAGGGAAATGTGAAAATAAAAAAAAAATTGTCTGAACCCTGTTTAACTTAAAGATTAATTCGTGCAATTCCCACGTGAATGTTGTAATATTAGGCCTATGAAAAGAATTACTTACAGTATTTGGAACGTAATAAAAAAAAAATGGGGTTGCACTGACACCATTTTTTACCGATTCGATAAAGTACGCTACTGGGAATCTAATACCAAGGCCTACTGTATATTTGTTTTAATAAGAGTTAAGCATACTAGCTATACACGCTTGTTAGGACTGCGTATGAAATCTTCAGTTTTGTGAATTAGTAAATTTCTTGCTTGTATTTTGTTTTGTGGAACTTGTTAGATAACGATTTTTTAAGCTGTGGACTTGAAATCGACACCATTTGAAACTGCTAAAAAACTAAAGATGGACTGAGTGTGTTCAAAAATTAATTTTCACACGATTATGGTCCAAAAAAGTATAATGCATGAAAATAACACAAAAAAAGCACCGACGCAAGCCAATAAGCTATCTTCTGGAAATCTTGCTTCTCGGCAGTGTTCTGCACGTCCTCCCTCAATGGCTTTTGTAGGCGTTATCCCCATGTATGGTAAACCAGTGTGATACAGCCACATTTGGAATTAATTTTTATTTTAATCAACACAAGTTACATTTTCAGCCAAATATTTTTCTTCTTCTTGAATCAAAAAAAATAAAAAATCGGGCTCATTATCCACAGAGCAGTCCAGTTTTAAGCTGGAAAAAAAATATATTCACGATAAGGTAGGCCTAATCTTAGATGAGATAAAAATTCAAAATAGTTAACTCACCGAACAACCCTTCCAGTATGGGCCACCTGAGGCTTTGTTGACTGGAGTCAACAGGTAACACTTCTTGAAAGTGATATGGAGCATTAGTTCTAGCCTGTAGGGAGTAAACATATGTACTATCATTTCATTGTCAAGAAGATGCAGAAGCAGTTTGTGGGGAGTTTTAAAGTTGTGGCCATATCACCCAAGTAAAAATGCATGGTAGCCTACGGGGTAATATGACCGCATACGCTAAATTGGCTTTTAAAGAAAATCTAAACACTAGAGATGTGCAAAACTCGAAATTTCGAGTCGAGTTCGAGTTTGACTTCGTTAAATAAACTCGACTCGATCCTAAAACTTTAAACTCGAAATTTTCGAGTTTTACGGAGTATCGCGATGGGAATCTCGTTACTAATTTTTGCTTCTGTCAGTCAGTCTGAGACTTCTACAACCTTTAAGTTTGGGACAGAGGCGATCTATGTTGAGTTTTAGCAAAAAAGATCGTAATATCTTCAACAAATTGGAACAAAACTTACCACATTCAGAAAAAATTGCTTAAAAACTGTGGAATATTTCTTGTCGTTATATAGTGACTGCTGTGTGTGTAGTGTTTTTGATACAGGTTGCTGCAGTATTTATTTGGTTCAGCGTTTGCATGGTTTCCACCAAAATACTGAAAGAATTTCCCTTGAGTTTTCCAGGTTTTCAGAGTAGTTGAGGTCAATTACCAGGTTATTTACCGTGATTTTTGGAAGGACATTTTTTTCGCAGAGGGTTAACAGTTTACTTGTTTCTAGGGCTGGGACGTTGCAAGAAATCAGGTCTATTTATTGAACTTTTAGGTTTCAACACAAAAGTATTAATATATAATTTTTACCACAATGTCTTACCATACTGTGTTTAATGCACTTTGGGCTTGGCCCAAAAACCTGGCTTTGCTTTTCTCCCGGAGTTTTCCAGGTTTTGTTTTGTGAAAAATCATAAAATTCCCCGAGTTTTTCGTAGTTTTTAAAACCATACTTAAAACTCGAACTCGACTCGAAACTCGATACTCAACCCCCAACTCGACTCGAACTCGACTCGACTTGAAAAAGTTGTGATCGCACACCTCTACTAAACACTTTATCTTAAATTTCACTATTTTTAGTTCAGTATGAAAAAAAACAAGATGCAAGTTCCGAGAAGTTTCTCATTCGTTTTAATTACGCAATAATTAATTTAGAATCTAAGTTTGATGTTGCCACGGCGCGAGACAGCGAACACGATTTCCTCCTATGGTACTGACGTCACACTTCATCACCCTGGACCTTGGAGGAATGACGTCATCATAGCATACTATAGCGAGTGCGCGCCGTCTTGTGCTTCTAACATGGCGGATGCGAGACCGGAGCATTCCGACCATAGCAGAGCGTACCAAAACTCAATCTCGGCGTGATTAAATTAAAGTATTCAAGAAACTACCTACCGTGACTATTAATGCTACAAAGACTTGTGAAAGTTCGTTCAGCTAGGCGGTATTCTACTCCACCCGAAATGCTGGGCAGATAAGCGATTGGACAGTGTCCACTTGGTGCTTGTGGGGAGGGAGAAGCAGTTTAGGGGGCGCGCGCTTCATTTGAAAAGTATCTGTGTTGCTGTTCTTCGCTAGCAGCCTACTTAGTGTTGAGGAATGTGAGAGCCTAGCGCTATCTGGCTGGCACACGCATGCGCCAGCGGGTGATAAAGTGTGACGTCACACGAACGAGACTTGGATGTGTTGACCGCACGAATGAAGAATTCGTTTGCTAGAATGAAAAGCCTGAGTGGTTTTTGTACCTCTCACATGTTTTTTAAGTGTCTTTCTTAATTGACGATAGTGAAATTTAAGATGGGAGGGTTTAGCTTTACTTTATGGAGATTCCATGACTTTAAATCTGTCAGCCTTTTCTCACCGCTACTTACCAAACTCCAGATTAGAATATTTTCAGCTGGTCTGCGACAAGATTTGTACAAACAAAAATTGTCTGTGTGTGTCAGGGAGGGTGTCTGCTGGGTGTGGTAGGGGGTGAAGGTGGAATTTTACATAGTGCGTAATTTTCATTTAGGCTAGGCCTATCCTGGGTTCATGAACAACTTTTTCTCCCAAGACCGTTTGTGTGCTAAATAACTTAAGAACGACCCAACCTATCGTCTTGAGAATAGCACTTCAAAAGCTCTCGAAAAAACTGTTCAAATTGTAATACGGTAAGCACAAAACCAGACTGGTTTCTGCATGCTAGAAAGGTTCAAAATTCTGTATTTAGTATTTTTGGTAAAATAATCGCAAAAAGATCACTAAAGATAAAACAACACAACCAGCCATACTGCGACACTGTGTCGCTCGTTGCTCAGATTCTGCCACGGGGTTAATTATGATCAAAACTCATAATTTCTCACATAATCCCATACTAAGGCTTTCTTGGTCATTCTGTTAGAAGGGCTGGGCGATGCTAGTTGTTTAGGTTAGATTAGATGGAAAGGAGGCACAAGATTTGTTTGATTAGGCTATAACAATATCAATGGAACAGATGAACACTTAGCGTTCATCACTAAAATGAACAACACGCAGGTTCACTTGTATTTTTGGTAGAATATACTTTAGGAAAGTAAGCAAATTTTGACTGTTCTCATCAACTTTCACCAGAAGAATTAAAGTTCACAGGAAAACCAAACTGAAGGTCGTGCATCATGGACATTCATGGTGCTGTTATGATTGAATTTTCCGTGTCTTCATGGCCACCACTGAACTTTACGAATCCTCCTTGTTCAAAGCTCCACAGTTACAGAGACCATTCATCATGGAAGCTGAATTTGATATATTGCAAGTAGATATTGTGAGATGGCGAGTGCTTTGTATGATATGCTGACCAAGCCTGCTGTATTCAAGAGGGTTGCTGCCTTCTTTTTTCTCATGGGTCGGGATCAATGAGATTAGTGTAGGGCTTGCTGCACGAGGGGAATGTCTTCCACTTTGGGCGTTGCACGCATGTCGTTGACAAATCTTCCAAATGGACATCTCGTAGCAATCATTGGTGGTGATCTCGTAAATAAACTGCATAACCATTTCTGCAAGTACAGGGGAGCACGAATACCCCATAGGGGGTACCCATGGCTTGGAGGAAGTCCATTATTTAAGGGTGACGAAGCTCTAGGACAATACATACTTCTCCTTTCAACAGTTAACGGTCCACAAGTATGTACCCTTCTCTACTCCCACGCCACACGTACTGCTGAATTGTCGAGGATTTAAAGATGCAACGAGTGCGGCAGACTGGGGTATAATGCGACCACTTTGAACGATGCGAGTCTGTCCTTCGTCAAGTTTTGTGCTGCTCAGATGGTTCACTTTATGGTATTTACGAGGCGGCACTTGCTGCTTCTCACTGTGCCATTTTTTCGCAAGGCGCTCGCTCAGTTCTCTGCTGATGATATGATGGATTGAAGGGTTCGCACAGTTCTCTGCTGATGAGATGATGGATTGAAGGGTTCGCTCAGTTCTCTGCTGATGAGATGATGGATTGAAGGGTTTGCTCAGTTCTCTGCTGATGAGATGATGGATTGAAGGGTTCGCTCAGTTCTCTGCTGATGAGATGATGGATTGAAGGGTTCGCTCAGTTCTCTGCTGAGATGATGGATTGAAGGGTTCGCTCAGTTCTCTGCTGATGAGATGATGGATTGAAGGGTTCGCTCAGTTCTCTGCTGATGAGATGCTGGATTGAAGGGTTCGCTCAATTCTCTGCTGATGAGATGATGGATTGAAGGGTTCGCTCAGTTCTCTGCTGATGA
>JAHWFP010139647.1:156941-190278 GCA_023313725.1 Lithobius niger
AAAAAAAAAAAAAAAACCTACAAATTAACCTGCTTGCTTGCATTTCCTCTTTTTTTTTTCAGTCAAGTAAATAATTTTCACTCCCCGAAATAATTTCCAGGTTGGTATGTATAATTTGTTTTTCCCACTAAGTCACCAACTAGATTTTATTTCCTTTTTCATTCACAGGCATACGATTTACTTTTGGTTCATTGGCACGCCAAAGTAAAGGGAAGAGGGCCCCCCCCCCCCCCAGAAAAAAAAACCTGGATTAGGTTGTGTTTGGTTCAGTTGCACATCCAAGGACTGGGTTAAGCAATCTGTGGCCACTGCATTCCCCCTTTTCCCCAAAGACCTGTAGTTTATGTAATTTGGGTTGTTTTCGTTACGTCATCCAAGAGTTTTTTTTTAACCGAGCCGGTTACTTTGCCAGGCATGTTGTACCACTTCGGTCATGTTAGGCAGATTATGTTTGGTTCAGTGGCACATGGGGAGGGACTAACACACACAAAAGCTTAAGAAAGGCAACATTCATATTTGCGTTGTACTGCTTAAGTAATTAATGCAAAAAACGACCCATTAATAAAAAAAAAATTTATTCTGCGGGGTTGCTATGTACTTTTTTATGCTTATTTTGAATAAATACTCGTGCACCTGAACTTCCCCAAAAGTCCATTTTTTTTCTTTGGCAAACCTTCTTTTGGCAAAACTGTCTCAGTGATACTATGATAGCCAATCCTCATCATGTCTTCCTATAGGTAGCCTAACAAGCATTACAAAATTTGCATATAGCTGATTTTTAAAGTATGTAAAACTGCAAAAACTGTGAGGCTCAACTTTTCATAGCTGGAAAACGTGATACGCTAGAGCAGAAAAATAAAAAGTTCTGGTGGTCCCTTGAAAAGGCGAGTATGCTTTGTTTTATTTATTTTTGTGTGCTTAAGGCTATACCTAAAAAGCAAGCCGTCCTAAAAAGGATTCCGCCCAATTATTTCCATCTCTTCTTTGTTAACTTGGATGTTGTAGGTTTGTGCAACATGCATTGTGCACATAATTTTAGGGTTTGTTTAGTGCCATGCTGCTTTTGCACTGAATAGTTTCTATTTACTTAGTCTTTTAATGAGGTTAGCCATCAAGGCAATACGCCAAGCCTTCGGGTTCTCTTTTTTTTTTTTCCCCTATGTAACATGCCTGCTTCTTGTCGGATCCTGGTGAACACCCGTTAGAGGGGGAGGGCAACTGAGTAGGTACCATGCTTGACTTAATTTGAGGGCAGTTTTTGTACGGTCATTCCAACCTGGAAATGTCCTTGAGAATAACAGAAATTCCAGGCCTAGAAAATTCCTTGGAATTGGAAAACTCAAAAAATGTTTGAAAGAGGCGACCGAGTAACACTCCCATGCTAGACTTGTCGGTAGTCTTCGTAAGGGTCCCTGGAAATGTGAAAATGTTCTGGAAAATAAAAATGTAATTCCAAGCCTGGTGAAATTTTTGAATAACTCAAAATGCCTTAATTCACTGAAATAGGTTAGGCTTCTTTTGGAAATTCCCATTATAGATAGCCTAACTCCCGTTTCCCTGTTACACATCGACGGGTAATGTGTGTGTTTTGTGTTTTGCCAGTGTTGTCGTTTAATGTCAAAGAACACAAATGATTAAGTGGAATTTTTAAGCGGCATCTAAAATGGTTAGAACGTATGACGTGCATGCGTGTATGTCTACTCCTCTTGAACCAAGGCACCTACAAAGATGGGAGTACGACCAAATGAAAGAATTAAATTGTGCAACCGTTATGCTTTTTTTTGTCGCTGTAACTTGATTTTATGACCTTCAAATACGCGAAAAGCGCTGCAAAATAATGTCAAGACCATTTTTTTTACCATGACTTTGAGCTAATAATTTTTGTATTTACTTCTATCTTTATTTAAAAATAAATTTAAGAATTCCTTATGTTTAGCAACTTACCCTACTGCCAACTATTTACTACTACTTTTCTCACTACGACCCCTGAAAATGTAGTCATCAAAAACAAAACAACAAAAAAAGAAATATTTATTGCGTCTCGAACGTCTGTTGAGTCAAACGGGGCCATTACTAAGATTTTATGTCAACCCCCGCACGAGTTCTCCCTGGAAAAACAGTAGTTTCATAGTCACATTTTTAGGCTTTTTATTAAGCAGCAGAAACTCGCTGTATACGTCATGCTGTCTTAAATAAAAAGTACTTCGTGAAGCTTTGCTAAATCAAGCAAAAAACCTAACTCAGTATTTTCATGCTCGATGCATGTGAATTCGGTATCCGCTACTAAAAACTTTAGTATTCATCCTGCATCATTTCATTGAGTATCTGCCTGCATCTCCAACTGGAATCGTTGCATAATACCCCAGATCAACCCATCTGGATGCGGGTTCCTCTATACTTGTCCCCCCCCCCCCCAAAAAAAAAAAACAAACAAACTTGCAACTGCAGAGGGGTGGGGGCTAGCTATGACCCAGAAGCAAAAGACCTCTCTTTGGACGGCTTAGTGCTATATTTGTGATGTACGATCCATACAAGATACTAGGCCTATACGATACGTGTATGCACTTGTCACTTATGACACTATTCACAATAGTTGCTGCTTTGGACCGAAATTTTGACAAATATTGCGTTACCCGACCGACCCTATTTTTAAACTTTTTTTCCGTCCAAGGAAAAAAATACCCCTCCCTATCCTACGATACAAAAATGGTTCAAATACTTCCTAGAAAAGGAAAAAATATTGCCCCGTGAACATAATGTACCTATAGTGCATAAAAAATATTTAATTACAATTTTGAAATAAAGACTTTTCTGATTTAGTAACAAAAAAAAAGTACCAAAAAAAAAAGAAATTTCCGACCGACCGACCGACCCTATTTTTTTAACTGCGTAATGCAAACCAAACAATTTTTTTTGTTTGGCCTAACCGATGAAAATGGTGACTGAATTGACCAGGCCATATTTTTTTTTGGGTCGCTATAAAAACGGTAGCTTACTTGAAATAATGTAATAAGGTGTGAAGCTTAATTTAATGTTGCAGGTAAATTCTGTATTTTTTGTAAGGTCGGTATTTCATTGATAGGACATGGCTAAAACTAAAATTTTGGGGTACACGTTTTTTGCATACAGTAGATACAGATAGTTTAATAACTGGGTGAAGAAGTTAAAGGGAGCGCTAAGGTGACTAGGGCTGCCACCATTACTAGTTACATACAGTAGCTGAGAGTGAGATTATATAGAATGGGAAGGTAAAAGTAAGTTTCCCCCGAGGTCGGGGGGGGGGGGGGGCCACAGTTGCACCTACGTAGGTGATCCTCTCTTTCCCCTCCCGCCCTTATTTTTTTCACTCCCTCTCCTTTCTCCTGCCTCTCTCCCTCCCTCCTCTCCGTTTCTTTTCATTTTTATTCTAAACTACGAAACAATTTTTCGTTGATCGATAATGCGGTTGCGTGTTGAGCCTTAAAACAGTTGCATGCTTTGTTTTTAAAATGCATTATCAGGGCTCGAAATGAGCGGTATCGCATCGCAATTTGCACCACAAATTTAAACTTTAGCGATGCAAAATTAAATATGTATCGCAGTTTAGCGACGCAACTGTATTACACGAGACAACATAGCAGCGTGGTTATAATCATGTTGGCTGACACGGAGATGCTAATCCCTCCTACTTTATAGGCAGGTTAAGCGTTGCACATGTATTCTGGGAAATCATTGGTCCTACCACACCTACAGTATTTAATTGGTGGTGCTTTCGGTTCAGGCACGGATCAGAATAGTCTTAACGTGCATTTGATGACGTAGTCTTGACTATGCATCCGTGCGTGTAGCAAAGTAAAAGTGAAACAAAAATGGCTCTTGTTTCAAATAAAGTAAACTTTTTGTATTGTTTTTTACTAAATAACTTATTCTTTAAAAGTTGCGAATCATTTTTTCGTGACTGCTACGCAAATTTGTATTTTGTATCGCATTTCTGCTATGCAATTTTTCTAAGACAATTCGAGCCCTGCATTATGCTATGTGAAAATCCTCGCTATTACAATTAACGCCATCAAAAATGGTTTCTAATAATTTCCGGTAGATTTTTGCTTAATTTCAGGCGTAAAGAGCTCCACTCTTAACACTATACCGTACTGCTATCCCAAATATGGGAGCGTTCACAAATAGGAACCACCTGGAGGGGGAGCGGGTCCAGCAAACGTGTTACCATCTGTTATGATGGGGGAGTGGAGGAATATGATGAAGACAAAACACAACTTTCACAAAATTATTTTTCGTGACGCTGGTGTTACAAGGTGCGGGGGGGGGGGGGTCTAAATTACAAGAAAAAAGTGTTACGAAAAGAGAATGCAGAGACCCGTTTAAGAAAGTAAAGCCTCCGCACATTTTAGTAGTAAAAATTTGGTTTTCAAAATTTGCCTAATTTCAAAGCTATGGGGGGGGGAATGGACAGACAAATATAAATCGTGAAATGTCGGTTAGAGTAGCCTATGCCCCTTTTTAAGTTCTTTTGGTGGGAGGGTGGGGAAGGCATAAAATCTCTTCTGTATCCCCCACCCCCTTCAACTGATTGGGGACGCCTTCTCTCGGTTACCAAATGATGTGGGTGCTAAAAAAAAATACACCAAAGCACTAAGCTAAGGGACATTAGATGCAGGCGTTAATTGAAGCTGGATGTAATGGGGCAGCAAGCATCATCCTGAAATCTTGCTTCAAGTTTTATTTATCCTCATTACCCGAAGCAATGGAGACACGCTTTGTGTTTTTGGCAGGCAACTGTAGAAACAACATTGATACGGGCACCTTTGTTACAATTTTTTTTTACATGTATTTTCCTCAGGAATTTTCTTTTAGGCTGTGTGGTTCTTAGAAAAGTTAATTACTATTATTTTATTGATTAAGATCCACACCAGGTTATATCAAATTGTATCATTGAAGTCCATCTTTTTTTCTTTAGCAGGTAACAAAAGAAAGGCAGTAGAAATGTGCCATTGAGAGAATTGGCACTCTTTGCAAGGAACTCTTGTTTGTAGTGGTCTGTGTTGCATGACCATATCGGTCGGCCATCCTGATAACGGACGGACTGCTGCCGACCAACCACCTCGAGCCCTCTTTCTCGTTAACTAGGAAACTATGAAAATGGTGTTGTCACAACGACAGAGGGAAGAGTTGTAAGTATAACAGTTCCGATTTCTAATCACATGTTTGCATCTTAAGTGTTTAGCCTATTCTGTGTAACCAGGGTTCCGTGAAAACCTGGAAGAATTCTGGAACCGTCTTCAGTGAGGTACCATATGGTATTTGGGTCGGTCGTGGGTTTCGAACCAGCATTCTCTTGGTTTGTAGGTGGGGATGCTGACGACTGGGCTGCCAGTGCTCGCTTTGTTTGGGGTCCCTGGGGACTCCTCACAAAGCTAGCGCTGTGTCTCGGACTGTTTCTTGACGGAGAAGTAGCGAATTGCTTTAAAGCAACACCATGCAAGAGAGGGTTAATTTTATAAACCAAGTATACAGCAGCAAAAATTATGACTACTGGCAACGAGGCTAGCACCCGGAGCCGGTCCATGAGCTAGCTGTAAGGGGCACGTGGCGGAAAAAAAATTAGTGTGGGGTGTCAAGCAAATGCTGTGAAGGCTGGTACCTTGGACATAAAAATGCTCAATTTTTTGCATTTGTCTGTAGCTGCTACAATTTTTAGCAATATATTTTTTTCCCCAATTTATGACCTTTAAATATAAGTTGCTCAGAGTAAGGAATTGGATGAAACAACCTTTTGTAGTCCTAAGAAATCTGCTCACAGCATTGGCGTGTCAAACCATGCTAACGTTTTTACCGCCATGTGCACCTGGCAACTAGCTCGATGACCGGCTATGTATACTACCCTCTTCGTCAGTACGGTGTTATTGTTGCTGCTGTGTTGCGCTGAAGATGTATTTGGTACGTCGCGAGTAGCCTAGAAATGATGAAGGGTTTTTATGGTCTGCTGTCAAAGTGGCGACTGCTACTGCATTGATATTCAAGTGGGGTTGCTGACAAATGAAAATAAAAATCCTCTCCATCCTGAGAAAGTGCTTAGAAAACATTCACTTTGTATATTGCTTGTTGGGCATCGCCTCATCAAAGTTTGTTAATAAATTCAAACGTTGAAAACAAATGGACCAATCAAAAAAAAACTTACTAAAGTACCGTAAATCGTGTATTAAAAGCCCAGTTGAAGCTAAAGTCCACTCCCTAAAATGCTGTAAAGTCAAAATCATGAAATAGTGGAGTTAACGCCCACCCCTCAAATTGTCGTTTTTCTACGAAAAATTACGTAAAAGTTATATGATGTGAATAAATATAGTACTGCTTGCTTCCCTTATCACGTTGAAATGATACACACCCATGATGTACTGCTTGCTAGGTTTACTGCCCCCCCCCCGCCGTCCCTGTGGTGATAGTGGACTCTTCCTTTAGCTCCTAGCACATGCACAAGGCCTGGGCATCTCTCACCTAAGCCGCCTCCTTCTTCACAGCAATTAAAAGGATGTAAAAATTGGTTTCTCAGAGATCGTTTTATAGAAATAGCTTCTAAGTTTCTGTAATAAATGTCCAGAAAGTTTAAAAAATTGATAATGTTTAATTTAAAGCCCACCCCCCTATTTTTGCCAAATTAACTTCATAAGCCCATGGGCGTTTAATACAAGATTTATGGTAATATTGCAAGTTTGTGTGGGCATCATTAATTGGTAACATGTTTGTTATTTGATTGAAAATGATCCTTTAGTGGAATAAATATCTGACGTTACCTACAGATGATATAGCTTTAGGCATTGTTTGTTGATCAGTGGTTTCATATTGAGCAAAATTATGTTTTAATTATTTTTTTGTCAGCTAAGAAACAACTAAGTTTACAGGCAACTGCAGTGTAAAATTGGAACTTGTTTTGGTGGTTACTGGGACGCCATGGGACAACGTAGCCTGATGGTTAGCACGACTAGCTCGCATTCAAGGATCCCTGATCGAGGCTGACCTTGGGCACCCCTTACATTTTTAAGAAGGGTAGAACTGTATTGTGCCTCGTCCTAATGTCGATCCTAGGAATTTAACATGTAAACGATCCTGGGAATTTCCAATTTGAATTACTAAGCGCAACCGTCCCTTCTGCTTCATTGCCATGGTTTCGGCTGGGAGCAACCCTTCCCAATGTCGGTCGCCACTCGCCATTTGGCGAGTGGAAATCAACAGTTGGCGACTTGGAATTTAGCCTTACTCGCCAAATCGGCGACTAGCTATAGAGCTTGCCACTAAAAACGGGGTATCTCTGGAACCGAATAAGCTAGAGACGAACGGTTTGCGGCGTTATGCTCAGATTTATAAGGGCTATAAAACTCGATTTTCTGCATTAATACTGGATTTTAAGAAAATTGCACAATTTTGTTAATGCATAAATTAGAGAAACCTTTTATCATACAAGACGTATTTGGTATGTGGCGAGTAAAAATTGTGAAATGGCGAGTGCTTTGTAAGGTCTACTGGCCAAGTGGCGACTGCTACTGGATTGACATTCGGAAGGGTTGGCTGGGAGCGCGACAAACCTTCAAGGTTACTGGGACGCCGTAGAACATTTTCCATATACAAGGTGGTCCACAAAAAACTGACGACCCAACATTCCAAGTCCAACTTTTCTAGTTAGCACCCCTCAGAACCAGGAGAGAACAGAAATCAATGCTAATGAAATAGGAAGATTTCTGTCCTCTACTGGTTCTGAGGGGTGCTAACTAGAAAATGTTGGGTCGTCAGTTTTTTGTTACCCACCCTGTATGCTCCTTTGATTTGTTTTGTTTGCTCTTTAAAGTTGAAGTAGTGTAGCTAAACATTTTCAAGTAGCCTATTATGCCATCATGAGTGGGTTTTGCCTACTGGTGACAAGGGGGAGGGAGTAGTGGTGGCACTGCTACCCCAGCAAAAGGGCGGAAATATGCAACAATAAAAATCAGAAAAACTGAATACGGGAAAAAACACCCCCTCAAGGGGGGGGGGGAGTAAAGTTAGAAATGACGTAATACTGGAGGAGGGGTTGAAAATGGCCAATTTTTCGATGATGTAAGTACGTGAACGCCGCCTTGGCCAATGACAAATAAAATATCGGGGCAAGATTCTGCCTCCTTTCGGCTAATTTGCTACTTTTTCGAGTTTTGAAAACGACCCAAAATACTAAAACCTATAAAAAAAAAAATCTTTCAATTAACGCATTTTTTCCCATTTTCCTTCCTTTTCATCCAAAGCAACCGTCATTCCTCAAAAATAGCTGCATCTGTGCAAGGTAAATCTTGCAACAGCAGTTCTTGCTTGTCCTGGACAAGTTTCTACTATTGCATTTTTTTTTGTTTGGAACATGCTGTACTTGCAATGAAATAGTCAAGCCAATTTTCGGTAGGTTTTACTTTGTATTTTAGAACTCAACAATTAGTTGGATCGACTCTTTGGTTTATGTGTATGGATTGTATTCTAATTGTAGTAAACCAAAGTAAATGAGCCGGCCGGCCTTAAAACCATGCCGTAGTTAGGACCATAAACAACGTCTCATTAAGTTTTAATTAGTTCAATTCTCGGTTAACCTCACAACTTGTGGTTGCAGCTAACAGTTGTTAGAGAGAAGTGGTAGGGGTAGGCGAGTTCATTATGCTAATGTAACAGATGGTTTGTACATGGGAAAACGTTAGTGGATCAATGGCCTCGTTATCGTAGTGCTTTCTATAGAGGGTTCCTCCTTTTGTAAACTTTGAAATCGATCCCCATCACAAATGTCCGTTTTCAAAGTATGCCTGCCACAAACTCTTGTCACTGTGTAGAAAAAAAAGGAATATTTTAAGATCCCTATGGTCCGTAAGAGAAAATGCCAGGTGGGCAAGCACAGCCCAATGGTCAGCGTAATCATCTCCAAGCCAATTTAACGCCAATTGGAATCCCTTGACTGACCTATGTACTTGTGGACTGAAGTGTTTATTTCAACAGTTAGAAGAATATGAAAATTGGGGGTGTGTATACTGGGTGGTCCATAAAAAACTTTTTTGTTAGCACCCTCCAGAACCTTAATGGGACTTTCAAACCCGCAGGGTAGTTTTTTATGGATTACCCTGTAGAATAATTTTAACACTCATGTGAATCTCACTTAAAGGACTGCGCCCACATTAATGCGCTCAGACTTTCAACTATACTGTAAAATCAGCCCGTACTACAACTGGCTTCGTTTTTGGTGCCTTTCAAAGCTATGACTCTTGGCCTTGATCCGTGCTGCCAACTGGTGGCAACTTTTGACACTAAAACTATGAAATACTTCCGAATCGAATTGCAAAAATGGCACCATGTTCTTCTAACAGCACCTTTTTTCTTTCAGAAAGAGGGGTATGCTTGATTTTAATTAACATAATTTGCAAAATAGCCATGTACAATTGTTTTAATTTAATGGAACGGTCGTATTACCACGGTTGATATAAAAAAAACCTGCATTTGTTTTGCATATTTTGTTTATTTTCGGTGAATTTTCCAAAATGGCCTGTTTTCGCCAGTCCCCAGCGGGTTTATAAATCTGAGCATAACGCCGCAAACCTGAGTACGGTTCCAGAAATATCCCCTTTTTAGTGGCATGCTCTGTAGCTAGTTTTGGCGAGTAGGGCTAAATTCCAAATCGTCAACTGTTGATTTCCACTCGCCAAATGGCGAGTGGCGACTGACATTGGGAAGGGTTGAACACTAGGCACTACACATTGCAGTGATAATCAGTTTTAATTTCACAGTGCATACAATACTAAAGGGGGAAAAATTAAAAGAAATCCATAGTCCTTTATTTCAATGTATTCCTGTATTACTATATTTTTACCCCTCTTTAAATTAACCCTGATTAAAATATCCTTGCATTTTCTTGATTGCAAATTTGAAAAAAAAAAGCTTGAAAATATCTTGGAATTTTCAGATGTAATTGTCATGCAAACTTAAACATTTGATTTAAAAGGCTGATATTACTGCCTAAAATTATTGTGAGTCTACATTTCGTATGCTGGTCTTGATCCCAATAATAAAATTACAAATTTCTTGAAATTTGACCAATTTTAACACAATTTTTACCAGCTCTACGTTGGCTACAAGAGCCTTTCATTGGGGAACATTTCAAGCCTCCAACTAAACCACTGAACTTATATGGCAAAAACTAAAATCAATTCATTTATTTAAATAACGGCAACCGGCGATGAGAGTGCTAATTATAATACATTAGACAAGAAAAAATAACACTAAGCTTATACCATCACAGAAGAAATCGATCATTGTTTCTTGATGGCTTTCCGGCCATCGTGGTTGTTTTGAACCGAACGAACGCCTATATGTGTTGTTTTTAATTTCCAACGCTTTCTGATGATGGGAAACGCACATTTCCCCCAAAATTAAAAAAAAAAATGTTTGATTTCTTCTGTAGTGGTACAGTGTTAATTTTCCTCTTCTAAAATCATTAATTGGAGAGACATAAAATAGCATTAGTGAAGTTTTTTTTTTGGCTAATAAATGAATGGTTAGTTCAGTAAAGTAGGCTAGTACAAGCAAAGACACGCTACTAAAAAATAGGTACTAAACGAGATTTTTGAACTTGTATCAGTTTATGCATAAAACGGTATTAAAAAAATTGATGGTCATAACACGTCCTTTTACGTATTATGAATCAAGGTCATTTGCTTAGTTCATTCTGACACCCCCACTCCTCCCGTCTCCTGATGTGTCAAGGTAAGGGATTAGACCAAAATACTTCCCTGTCGGGCCAAATATATAAATTTGCACAATACCTAGGCTAAGCATTACAAAATGTTAGTGATAGTTTTGTTTTGAATTTTTTAACCCACCCGCCCCCCAAAAAAAATTAAGCAAAAAAGAATTCCTGTAGCATGTAATGCGTAAACTTAATTTTGAGAAAAGGGCTTGTAAAGAGGAAAAAAAAATTTGTCAGCTTCGGAGTTCGTGTACGTTTCTATTTTTATGTGCCTTGTTAAAACCTGTATTAAAAATAATATAACCATCATTCCCAAATCTTATCACGGATTCTGACAGCTGTAATTTAATTTCAAAATTTGCCCAACTTGGCATTTAAAAAAACTAAAACTTATCTCCTTTAAAATTACGGCCCCGCCTGTAAACTAAACTATTTTATTTGCATCACCACTTTACATTTTTTGACTTTGGTATTAGTACGTAATGCAGTAAAGTGGTGAGGTAAAGCTGTAAAATTAAAGGGACATGAATCCTTCCAGTACGCCATGCAACCCGTTGATAATAGCGTTTGCTACATTTCACAGGTTAATGTCACAAAATCATCTCGCAAGAAAGAAAAAAAAAACAAGAAAATGAATGTGTATGCAAAACCGTGTCGTACAGGAAAGGCAACATGGATGCCTGTACCTTTAAGAAACCTCGCCAAAAATTAATTTTGTTTAGGTGAGCAGTTAGTTTTGCCAGGCTGGTGTCATGAGCTGCGCTTCCTCCTTGGCTTCGGTTGTTGTGTAGGTGGTATTATCCTTATGGATTGCTAACAAGATGAATTTAATTAGTGAGCCGTCAAAAGGCCGATTTAATTAATTAATGATTGAGTGATGTATGTTTGCCATTCAGAGCCCTAGGTGTGTTTTATGCTCGCTCATCGAGACTATGCATTTCGATGACAATGGGATGCTGCCAAGCAATTTGCATAGCAGCCGTAACGGTCGACAGAACAAATAGTGCCGAACAAAAAGCCTTGCTGGTGTTAAAGTTCCACTCCCACCTTCTTTAGCTCGTTCAGTCAAGTGCAACGGGAAGGTCCTTAGATTTCTTTTCCTTCTCCTTTTGATCGTGGGAAGGAAAGACAGTGGCCTACACATGTAGATCAACCTTGAATTAATGAGGTTAGATGGCTGGAAGTGAACTAACAAGCAGGGCAGCCTTAGGTGGTTGATTATTAAGGATGGGGATTGGGGGAGATGTTGAAATCGAGAAGGGTGGTGACCAAATGGTTGATTACTGGGTTTGTAAAAATCCTGAAAACCTCGAAAATTTATAATTCCACACCTGGGAAAATACTGGAAAATATATCAAATCCTTTAGTAATTGACTAATTAAAGCTATAAAGCTACAGGTTATGTCATCGCAAGGTTGTGAATGCCAGTTTATGATTTAACCTTTAAACCGTTTATTTCATGTTGCAGGTGTTGAGTTTGTTTGTTGAAGTATCCCTTAATTTTTTTTTTTTTTGAAACTGTCAATTTGTTACTTTAATTTTTAGCCAAAGTAAATGTGTTTTCTTTGCAAGTGAACCTGGTCTAAACGAAAGTAGCACGGGAAGCGGGTCAGTAAAGCTAGCCAGCCAACTCAAAATCCTTATACGAGCTAAAACAGCCAAGTTTAAATTTGTAAATTTTTTTTTCACATTTTAGCTTCTAGTTTATATTTTACGTGAAAATTTAACAAAATAAATACCCAACCTTATGAACAAACTGATTTGATGATAATTGACGAAAGTTTTTATTGCGATATTGAGTTTCTCTTCGGCTTGTTTTTCATATCGGCTCATTACAGACCGCATATTCTTAATGGTTAACCAAGCGGTTGATTATTAAGTAATAAGCACCCTTATGCAAAACTAGCTAGTACGGCACAATAGCAGAATGAATTCTTAACAGTGCTAAAAAAAGGCTTAATTAATCTCTTATTAAGAATGCGAAGCTAAATTAGTACGCGAGATAATTGTCTCGTCGCTTACGTTGGAAATTTGAGTCCATGTTTACGTCTTGTACGCTTAGATTTCAAAGGAAAAGATATCGGAACAGTAAATATCCTTTCCTTTGAAATCTAAGTGTACAAGACGTAAATGCGCGATATAAGTTTGTGTTAAATCACTGTTTGTGTTAAACGACTTTTGGCTCCGACTGATGCTCATAGTGAAAACGGCGAGGACATTCTAGCCCAAATGGCGACAGAATTGGTGGGTAGGCCAGATTAGTTTATTCTTGTGTTAGGTAACTTATTACACTGTAATAATTATGATTCGCAGGAACTATACAGTGTACTTAACACATGCGCAGTGCATCTTCTATCGAATTGTCACATGAAGCTATTTCAATCCTATCTCGGGAGTTGGCTTGGCTTGCAACAACGCATATGCTAATAGATTGCCATTAGCTTTATGCAAATAAATAAAAATGAATACCGACGACTGTAAAAACGTGTTTAGTATTCCATAAACGTAAAGGAATTGTAGAAAACAACAACGTAAACAACGAAGGTTTGCATTCTGAAGCAAAATCGAAAATGAAAGGAGATAGTGCTCAATCAAACATTTGCTATTAAATAGGGCAAATTAATCCACATTAATTAATCCAAAACTATAAACAAAATGTATAAATACTAAAATATATGAATTAATACATAAAATTAATATGCATGTTGGTTTTGTAAATAAGACTTGAGTTTTATACACATTTACGACATTACGACCAAAAGAACAGCAACGGCCGTTTACAATGGCTTATTGTCAATATCACGAAGAATCAGGAATTCTTGATTCTTCGTGACATTACAACCACACAAAATGCACAATTTTAAGGTTAAAGATATCTCACTCTAATATCTTTCATATTTTGATAGTACTTTGCTGTAGATTTTAAAAATGGCCGACTGTCTCGAGCTGTCTACTACGTCACTATTCGACTTCGTTAAGTCCTATCTGAAAGTGTTATTTAAATCGGGCGGTTGGCTACGACCGAGGCCCACTGTACTCACTCGTCCTCTCCTCCATTTTTCACACGGTGTATTGTTAAATTCGGCACGCAGCAAAAATTGGATCCCTGGGATATTATAATTTTAGTGAAACATTTGTCTGCTGTAGACGACAACAGTGGAACTCTCATGTGGTGTTCAAACAGCAAAAAACATACATAAAAAGTAGCAACCAGTAATTGGATACTTCTCGCGAGATACTCTGGTTAAACTACTGCAGTGGGTAGCTATCGATTTTTTTGAACAATAAGTTTTTGCTGCGGTAAACTCGCTCGTGCATGTGTTGGCAATAAGCTCCCTCGCCACTTCCAAAAAATTATCGATAACTACCCTTGCACTCGGGATATTACCTGTGATAATCTTACCACCCCTATCCCTCAGCAGAAGAATTTTAAATCGAGGCTTGACTTACCTTATCTCGTATCTACGAAGCCACTGAGTCGTTCGAACACACGCAACGTTACATTTGCAACTTATCATTGTTTTCAAACTTGTTTTTTTTTTTTTCAGGAATAAAGCCATTGCAGACTATCTTAGTTCTAATGGCTACATGGAATCCTTAGAAGCCTTTAAGAAAGAAACGGATATGGTAGGTGGAGTGAGTGTGTTTGTGGGCTTTGTATAACATCTTTTAAAACTTTTTCTTTTTCTTCTGTATTAAATATGTTTCGTGCATGCATTTCGAAGTTTTCTGCAGGTTAAACTAGACGTAAACTTATCCATGTTGGCATAAAGAGTATCCAGGTTTTAAAAAGGTTTACTTAAAACGTATGGTGGTAACGTGTATAGCAGCATAATGAAACTAAATAATTTGGAAACGTTCACAGACTAGAAATTTTAGATTTAAAAAAAAAAGTTCACACAGGATCTGGAAAAAACATGGAATTGGAAAACTGCATTTCATAAGGTTTTTTTCCAACTCCACGAAAAGTCATGGATTTTTTAGTATGCTTGAAAATATTTTACCATTTAATTAACTTGGCTGAAATTTAAGTGTACCCTGGTTGTAGCATTCAAACTTTTGAGGTTTACCTGTTTTTGCATGCTATTTAACGAAAAACTGTAAACAGTGAATACAGTGGTTTTGAAATGTGATTTGGTTTCTTAATATTTGCATGCTAATAAGAAAGCCATTACTATTTTGTCTCTTTCGACCAATAAAGCAGTTTTTAAACTTGGTTCATTCTAATTAGGCCTAGCACGCCCGGTGTTGTGTTGTTGCATCCACCGTCATGTTATCGTTCATTGGATTTCAATCCTTTCTTTGATTGTGGATGTAGTATTTAATTTTATGTGAATTGTTTAAATGCTACACCTCTTCGAAGAAAGTTGGTGTGAAAATTCCGATGAGAGGCGAGATGCGAGCTGTGTGTGAATCTGTTGACGTTTGTCAACATCGGGGGAGCTCCCTCGACGAGCCACTGGCAGTGAAAAAAAAACAGGGATCTATTAAAATTGAAGTAGGAAAATCTGCCTACACAGGATTTTATTCATAAGAAATACCCTGCTTAGAGAAACGTACAAGGTAATAAACCTCGTGGAAAATCTATTATTGACATTCAAGGAATATTTTGAAAGGGCGTGAAATTATTTTCATAATACCTGTACGAACGCATACGCTCGTGTTTTGTATGGAGTGATATTTTCCTGGCTGAAACTGTCAGACTTGGACAAATTCTCCCTTCACCACCGCTTCCACCCCCCCCCGGGGCCCCGCGCGCCCCCCACCCCCCATATACATTCAGTTACTCACTGCCTGTTTTAAAGGCTTTTTGATGGGACTTATGAATTTACGGGATGGCAATTGATATCTGTAAAGTAATTGTTTTTTTTTGTTTACAGCCAGGAGATGTAGAGAAAAAATATTCAGGTTTACTAGAGAAAAAATGGACGTCAGTTATAAGGTTACAGAAGAAGGTAAGCTTAATTCTTTTTTGGGCCAATACTGATTTTGGGTTAATATTGCCACTACCACTGGATTCTAAGCTGCTGTAGGTATAGGCCCACCTTTTCATTCCATTGAGGTTCAACCGCAGGAACCTGTTTATACGATGCGGTACATGTACGAAAATTACTAAGAAAAAATTGAAAACAGGATTCGTGTGGAACAAAAGCCTGAATATAATGTTATTTTTACAAACCTGTGAGATATCGTTACAATGGGGTTTTATTACGTTTGATTGAACCAGGGTTCGTCGGCTACGCTGGCTGGAAAAGTCTAGAACTTCAGTAAGTCCTTCTTTTTCCAGGCCTTGAAAAGTCCGAAATTCTGACATTGTCAATAGCAGCTTGAAAAACCTGTAATTTACTGGCAGTAATGTTTATGTAAAAATTCTGCGTTTGTTTTACAAATATTTTGTTAACCACAAATCAACTAAAAGCCCTGTCTACAATCGCCAGTTGAAGAAAATGCAATTGCTGTGAACCCAGGAAAATGTTTCCTCTTGCTACATACCCTGCTGGTCTTTCAAGGCAACATCGGTGGAATACAAAAAGTAGTGTTAAATTTGAATAGTGAGCCTGGAATAACCTATTGCATGGAAAAGAAGCTACTAGCCTGGGAAAAGATGGAATTTAGTTTCGATAATGACTTATGAACCCTGTTAAGCAGAAAATTACCTGAAGAGATTCCCCCCCCCCCATCCTTCCTATTAGCTGGCCTAGGTATTAAATTGTACGAGCTAACCAAAAAAACTGAAAGGTAATGGCAAAATTAGTGCGTCACGACCCTTAGAATTGACCTTAAACATTTTGTGGGCTAAGACTAATGTTTAATTGTTTGCAGGTAATGGATTTAGAGGCCAAATTGGAAGAGGCCAAGAAAGAGTTTATCGCAGGTGCTCCAACACGTGATAAACGGAGTCCAACCGAATGGATTCCCCGTCCGCCCGAAAAGTATAGTCTTAGCGGCCATCGAGCACCCGTCACCAGAGTTATATTTCATCCCATCTTTAGTCTGATGGTGTCGGCAAGTGAAGATGCTACTATCAAGGTAATCGATCATTAAAAGGGCATTGGCCGTTTGTAGTTGGCTTTTCGACATATCATGTCAAAATATACAATACCGTACAACATTGCGGCGTGAAGTCCGAACTCTTCGAGCCGCGCAGTTGCGTCTTCATTTGAATGGTGTGCTAACATTGTGCCGTGTGTGAGAATGTTGTTGATTTGTATTTGCTGGAAGTTGGCTAGCTCAACTGTGGTTGGTGTGGAAAATTTACTTTAACTCCCGTTTACATTCTGAACTTTATAAGTTAACACGAGTTAATTCAGGAACATTCAAAATAAAGTAAAAAATATCTAAGTATTGAATATCTACTTCAGTGGTCGAGCCTTTTTTGCTTCTTGGTAATATGTATATAATCTTGTATATACATAAGATATTATTATATATTCTGTTTTGAGCACTCTGTCAACGTATCTCCGATGACACTTCTTAACAGCCAATACTAAAGTCGCCTTGCAAAGTTTTGCCTGAACTGACACCGATACTGTAATTAGCATCACAAAACGGGAAAAAAAAATTAAACCATTGTAAATAAAATACCATTGTAGTTTAGATAAAAATGTGAGTATGCAGAGAAGTATAAATTGTTGATGAAATGTGAAACTTTCCTTCGTTAGGCTGGCTACACACCATGATATACACCCAAACAAAAAGTTATTTAGTATCGGTTGCTGTATTGAATGAAAAGGATCATGTCGTCTGATCCTATGGTGTAAGTGCTGATGCTACACTAGCATTGTTATCAGATAACCTTCATATTTGCTTAAATGTATCCCTTCAAGCTTATAAAACAAAACCTAGGTAGAAGCTACTTCATGCGCGACACGCTCCTAGGCGTTGTTCAAACTAAAAACTAGCAACAAACGTAGTTTTGATGCTAATTATGAACGGCGGCATTGGGTTAAGCAAATTGATCTTGGGCTTTCATGATTTTATTTTCCTAATTTTTATTTTAATATTGTCATTTGTAGGTGTGGGATTATGAAACTGGTGATTTTGAAAAAACCTTGAAGGGCCACACAGACTCCGTTCAAGACATTTCTTTTGACCATACGGGCAAGTGGCTAGTCTCCTGTTCTGCTGATATGACAATCAAGCTCTGGGATTTTCAAGGATACGATTGTGTCAAGACAATGAGAGGTTTGTGCTTTGTTTTGTACCGTATCTCTACTGTAAATACTCGGAAAAATTACCAAACGCTCAAATTCAAATATAAAATACAAAATCTATTTTTACGAATTTTTGATAGGGATGAATGATGTTATAATCAAGTCCTATCTTCTTCAGGCTTCTTACTACTTTTCACATCGTTTCAGTCGCCGCTAGTGCTGGCACAATTAAAAAAAAAAACATCAACCATAACAAGGAATTGCTACAAGAAAATTTTTTTTTTAAAGGCCACGCTTAACCCCTTCGCGACCAGTAACGAACATGCGTTCGTCATAGAGACTTGCACAAGCCGAACCATAACGAACATGCGTTCGTCATAGCATTAACTTCCCTCTGTTGGCTGTCATGACTGTGGTTTCAAAGACCAAACTTTTAGCTAACATTTAGTTTGTTCTGGTTTCAAAGACCAAAAATTTAGCTAATAGTTGGTTTGCCTGCTGATAGATGTTCATTTGTTTTGACCACGTGTTAAAATCTGGTTTGTCAGGACAAAAGTGAATTTTATACCTGGTTGCGAAGGGGTTAAAAAAAACTTTAGGGCAAAGTTGTAAATTTGTGCTTCAGGTGATTTAACTGGCCACATTTCTTTCATATGTTAAACTCGAGCTTGAAGAGATATTCACTTTGTTTACATGGCCATAAGAAAACGCTTTTTAATGACACGCTTTGAAATGCACTTCAGAAAATGGCACCTGTTGACAAGCCGCAAGACTGCGATTAGGGCCATTTCGCTGAGGAATGCGATTTGTGCTGGTATGCTCAGAAACCCCTTCCTTCCTTCCTTCCCTCCCTTCGGGCAACACTGAGCAAGTGCCACGCTGTTCTACTCCTGCATGTAGTAAACTAGGTCAGCTTAAAGCCAAGTAACCAAATATATGCAAGTCTTAGAGGCCTTCCTAGTCATGTGCATGTATTGTCAGTTTATTTACGTAAAACTAGAATGGCACCAGCGCAAATTACGTGGGTGCCGTAACTGTGTCTGCCATCTTTACCGTCTTTAACTTTGTCCGTCGCAATGCGATTGTGAGTGTTGCCTGTTGCCCATCAACTCCCGGAACAACTCTGTAAAGTGCTTTGGGTTCTGTATTGACAGATGGGAGAAAGCGCCATGAACGGGTGTTTACAAGACCCACGAACACAATGCACATTCAGCGGAAAAATGAACTTCTACTTTGAATGTTCGAATTCAATCTATCACAAATGTAACGCTCAAATTCAAAAACAAAAATACATTCAGTACGGAATTTTGCAAATTTTCGATAGGCCTAATAGTCCGAGTGGTGTTAATTTCGGTCTCTCCTATCTTCTTCAGGCTTCCTTTCTTGTACTTGTTTCTGTTATACATTGCCATGAGTGCTAGTGTTTTTGAAAAACAACGCATTTTCAAAAACACTAGCATTCGTGGCAATGTAAAACACAAGCACGTACAAGAAAGGAAACCTGAAGATAGAGACCAAAATTAACACCACTCGGACAATTAGTCCTATCGAAAATTTGCAAAATTCTGTGCTGAATGTATTTTTATTTTTGAATTTGAGTGTTACATTTGTAATTGAACAGTACACATTCCTCTGAAGCATTTCGAAGTGGTCATGTAAACGTCAGTCTAGGGATGTGCGATACTTGAAAAATTCGAGCCGAGCCGAGTTCGAAACGTGAAGAATCAAGAAGAATAACACGAGTAAGAAACATGTACTCGAACTCAGCTCATCGCTTGAATCCATACTCGAAAAACTAGAATCCAGTGAAAATGCGATAACTTCGGCAATTTTTTACCGATTTAGATTTCAAATATAGCAAATTCATCGTATCGACAAGAGCTTTCCAGTGGTGCAAATTAAAAGTCAGTAGCTTAAACCATTTTAAAGTTGTATCCTAAAAAACTGGAAAACCATTTGTTCATGTTGACCCACACTAGTCAGTTAAGCAGCATCTAACTTGTTTTTATGCTAACAAATAAAAAAGATGGAGTAAGTGCGTTCATCAAATACTCGAACTCGGCTCGATACTCGATTCTTCAGTTGTAAACTCGGCTCAGCTCGACTCGACTCGAATTAATATTATTCTACTCGCACACCCCTAAGTCAGTGAACTGCTGCTTATATTATAATTCATGGATTTTCATTTTTTTTAAATAGGTCACGACCATAATGTATCCTCAGTGTCTTTTATGCCAAGCGGAGACTTCATCCTCTCATCTTCACGAGATAAAACGATCAAAATGTGGGAGGTCGCTACTGGGTACGTATACGACTACGTTTTTAACTACTCTGTGTGTCCCCTAATTTGGGGACCTTACTAGACCAAATCATTGTCTTCATTGTCTTTCATTGTCTTTAGTGATTCCATGAGTGCCCTGGAGTCCTTGGCGAATTACAATCCTCGGAACCCCTTGACACAACGTGTCCAAGCTTTGCTTTCCCGCTTGCCTGGCCAGCGGAAAACCGTGCTTTTCTGCTGGATCCCGGGCCATGTTGGGATAGCAGGGAATGAACAAGCTGATTCTGCTGCGAAAGGGGCCCTTTCTGGCCCTCTCGGTAGGGATCTCAGCCGTGTTCCCTCAGATGCCTTTCCAACTCTGCGTCTGAGGTTACACGCTTTTTGGCAAACCTTGTGGGACAGACAGGACAGTAATAAGTTACGGGCCATTAAAGGCACTGTCGAGGAGTGGCACTCGGCGTGTCGCCGCAGTCGCCGTGAGGAGGTTGTGTTGGCCCGTTTGCGAATTGGTCACACCCGACTTACTCACTGTGTCCTTTTGCGGGGGGTTGACCCTCCTGAATATTCTTGGTGTCGTCGGCCACTTACGGTCCGGCACTTACTGGTTGATTGTCGCCATCTTGATGGTGTTCGTCGTCGGTTCCATCTTCCGCATGACATTGCGCGTCAGTTGGGCGATAAGTCTGTCCTCCTGTCCGGTGTTTTTCAATTTTTGCAGGAGGTACAGATGTATGACAAGATTTAGATTAGGGGTTTGAATAACATCTCTGTAATGTGTGGTGCAGTGGCAACCCGGACCACTGCACTGTGACTGAGGTTGGCGCTAATGACCAAGCTGTCGACGCGCCATTAAGCCTCATCCCCCCCCCCTTACTAGACCACAGTGTGATCACTGTCCCTTTAATGTGACTTAAAAATCTGGGTGCAAGTGCTTTTTACTCTAACCTTACTATATGAAGTAGTTGTCATTGTTTTTTTAACTTATTTTTCGATGCCATCGTGGTTAGTTTTCACGTTTTCGGTAATTTATTTATTGTGCATGAAAATGTTGCTTAACCAATCTAAAGTGTCCCCAACCGACCTAGATCATCCCTGTAACCAATCTGGAGCGTCCCAGCTTCACACAGTGGTTACCTGCTTTAATGTGTAATTTTTTCCCTTTTTTTCCCTTGACCGTCCCTTAACCGTCCCGTTAACCAGGTTACGGAAGATTTTCCACATACGTTATTTACATTGTGGTGAACATCATGTTCTTTAAATTTTGGGTATCTGTATTGGTGCAGTTGGTATCAGTGCAGACAGTAAACTCGTCACTTCTGGCAGTGAAGTTAAAATAATCGTAGTAAAATGTAATGACCTTAATGTCAAGATCAACCGAACTGTTGTGTGTGATGGGTGCCATAACTAGCTTATCCAAGTTTCTTTCTGAATGTAGTAGTAACGGAAATTTAGGATTCTGGTTCATTTCTTCTGTTAAACCCTGGTTAATTTATTCTGTCTGATGTCTTTACAGACGACAAGTAGTCTGCCAAACGAACGTTTTTTTAAAACTCTTGCGCCTTTATTTTCAGCTATTGTGTAAAGACATTTGCCGGTCACAGGGATTGGGTCCGTATGGTACGGGTAAACCACGACGGCTCTCTGATTGCTAGCTGCTCTAACGATCAGGCAAGTTCAACATCTGAATAGTTTCTGGTCATGTAATGGGAAAATCTATAACGGTGCTAATAATTGAGGTAGGATAACATAACGTAAGCTTTTTTTTAATTGCAGACTGTGCGGGTGTGGGTTGTGGCTACTAAGGAGTGCAAAGCTGAACTACGCGAGCACGACCACGTTGTTGAATGCGTCTGTTGGGCTCCTGAGTCTGCCAATGCCAACATCAGCGAAGCTGCTGGAACTGACGTAAGTGGACGTAGGTTTCGTAGCCTGCATCTAGTGTGGGATTCACAGAGTGAAATGAGCAAACACGTATGGAATGCAAAGCCAAAATATTTACAACTTTGCCCTGTGTTCATTCATTGTTTCCACAGCATTAAATGTCTAAATGAAGGTGATTAAATTACTTCCCTCTCCCACATATAACAACACTGTTATAAATCTTCCACCCCTTCCCCAGGTGAAAGAAGGAAATAATCAGGGAGTTGGATAAATTTTTTCATTTGTGCCTTTTGGGTAATAATGTAGCATAACTGTGGATGGTTGGGATCACTGTCTTTTAGGGTGATAAATTTAAGTAAAAATTGGATGTTACACACCCGAAATTAACAATTGTGCATAACCCCCCCCCCCCCCCCCTACCCTCTTGCCTTTGTTGTCCAAAAGTAATATGACCCCCGCCCAAAAAAAAATCGTTCCGGACTGGTCCCAAGAATTGTGAACTGGTCCCAAGAATGAATGGTTTAGGCCACTTCAAAGTTGGTTCTGGGGCATTTTTCTCAAGAAATCCGTGCGGGTGGAATTTTATTTTTTATATTTTTTTTCATTTTTGAAGGATGTGTATCGTGGGATAATGTAACGGACATTGGCTCACCCTCGTACCTACCTGTGTGCTGTTGTGTTGTGGTTGACTCTTGTTGGTGCCAAAATCACTTGTGCAACGGCAAGGACTTTCAGGTTGTGGGCCAAAACCATGAGCGGACGTGCAGGAGAACGTGGCCAAGTATTGTTGGCCACGATCGGTGAACATTTTGTAACCATGAAGTGGATTGGTTAACAAACTCACAAGCTGATTGGTTGTCCGGTGGAGCTCTGGATCCGACTGGAGCATATATAAGTCAAGGGCTTCAGAGCCCAGTGTTCTATTCCCGTTGATTCTTGTGTTGAGAAAGAACGTAATAATGTAACCCAAATCTTGTCATGATTATTCCGCATTAAATAAGGTTTAACTACTTCAAGTTTGGCTTCTACATTGAACACACGTTACAATAATCATAACAGGCACTTGATTATTACAGTAACTTCAGCAATCTATTTATTAGTTTTCCGGGCCTGGGTATAGTCATAAGACTTGCCCACGTTTTACCCAGTAAAACCGATAGTTATTACATTCCATTTCAGGCTCATAAAGATGTATAACAATGAAAGCTCAACAATAACAGCGATATGTTAACCATACGTAATAATAACGTTAATAGCCTTTCATTTTTTCAGCACTATTTTTCAGTACATTTTGGGAAATTACTTTTTTACTTTTAGTAGCATAAAGAATACTGCCTCGAAATGCTTCTTACGTGTCCACACAATTATTTAACGACTAGAATGGGCAATTTTTGTTCTGTAACTGCTATTTTTGCCACGTCGTTTCTTTTTATTTCCAGTCAAAATATCGGTGTGGGAGGGCCTGAGAACCAACTTTTCTTTTTTTAATGGCCTTATAGTTTTTTTTTTTTTTTTTTTTGTCCAACCCCACTTACACTTCTTGCACTTTTCAAAACTATTTGTGTACATGAATTTGTAATTGGTAACATATTGTTTATTTCTTTGATTGCAGAATAAAAAAGGGAACCGTACAGGTCCCTTCTTGATCTCTGGGTCAAGAGACAAAACACTAAAGGTGTGGGATGTTAGTACAGGGTTATGCGTCTTTACATTGGTAAGTGATCTGGGTAGCCTACCAACAATTGGGGCTAAGGCTTGTTACTTTAGGGTGTACGAAACCTATGTTCCTACCTTATGAAAATAGTTAAAATCTTAAAATGTTTTTTGGTTTGGTTTTACAATCGTCATTCCCAGTATGCCAAATTCCGAGAAAATCTGGAGCTGCCTCAATTGTGTAATTTGGTGCAGCAATTTTTTAATATACATTTTCACTTTCCTCAAAAAAAAACCTATTTAATTCTAGCTTAAATTCGTTTATTTAACACTCGTCGTCCAATAAACAAAACGAAGAGGTGCCTAGCCAAGTTCTTCACCAGTGTCGATAAACCATCGAAGTTATAGTAGATTATGTAGTGTGTTACGCTTCATGAAAATGTCGGGAGTATAACTTCAACCCATGCTAGGTATTTAGTGTATTTCTACCATTTCTTGTGGACAGTGGTGTGTCGAAATGCCGGTTGCACACCAAGGTAGATCCTTTAACCAAACCTGCATTGCCATGGTTTCACTATTTTCTCGCAACTCATTCAAAAGTTGAGGCTGGACTGAGACTTTTGGAACACCGTGTACGTAACACGCATTCTAAAATTGCTTAATCATGTTAAAAATGTACAATTGGAAATTTTTAATGCTATTACAACCTTGTATTAACCATGAAGAACGCCTTTTATGCGTGAGCTATCATGGCCAAGGTCTTTTTTGGTCCGTAAATGGCCAAGGTGAAAAATCAATGAACGACTCAGTATTTACGAATTTATTTGCTATTTGCATGTTGAAACCATGGAAGAGGATTTTTAAAAAGACTTTTAGGAAAAAATAAGCAACAAAGGACAAGTTTCAGAAAGACATTGTTTTACTTTTACATAGCCCACTTCGGTTAAACACTTAACAGTAAGAATAGGAGATGAAAAGTACTGGCTAGGAGTCAGTCTTTTAACTAACAAACAGTCTTCATTATTGCTGCAAAGAGTACAGATGGTTATTGCAAACATTTTTGCTGCCTTTAGAGCACATTTGTCTTGGTTGTGGTACGTCATGTTTCGACTTTTTGTAGATCGGCTAGTACTGTAATGCAAACATTGCATCAGCCTTTCCTTGCATGTCCTGCTTTTTAAATTAGAACCGACCTTTTCAGAATCGTTGAAATTTTGACTCCAGAAAACTGTTTTCTAATTTCACTCTATTGCTAAAATAATATTTTATAAAATTTGAAATTTCATACATACCATAATTTACAGAAAGATTTCCAGGTGGTGTATATTTTATGTGACAGTGGAACGTTTTTCATGTGATACCTACTGGATGTCACGTGAAAAATATTACACTTCAAGTTTTTAGGAACTTCTGACTTCTAGAAGGCTTATTGCAGTAGTTGTGCAGTGTGGTCCAATGGACCACACCTTGGCCATAAGCAAGACGAACGGGTCCATAGTTGCCCAAGGTGTGGTCCATTGGACCACATTGCATTAAAATACATGAATACATGGATAATTGGATATGTTTTCATATCGCTGTGCACAATAATTTAATTTTATACATAATTTGTGAGGAATACATGGAAGAGGAGTGGTTTGTGGGACAAGAAAATGATTTTATATATGAAAGTCAGTTTTCGTTGTCCATTGGATCACACCTTGGTCATGGTAGGGTTAAAAAAAAAGCATACCCTCATACCGCAGCACCATGTTCAGTAAAAAAAAAAAATTGCATGCATCATCTTCCTTTGGAAATTATTTACCCGAGAAAATTTTGTTGGCCTAAAACTAGTGATTCAGTTGTCGCTTTTTTCCCCCACTTAACTTGGTTAGATTTTGTTTAAATAAAAACTGCTGCTTTGTTTATGTTGTTTATAACTGGTTATTATTTTCTATTCAGATTGGACACGATAATTGGGTTCGAGGAGTAACTGTCCACCCAGGGGGCAAGTTTGTAGTGAGTGCGTCAGACGATAAGACGTTGCGAGTATGGGATATCAAAAATAAACGTTGCACCAAGACTTTGGAAGCTCATCAACACTTCTGCACCTCTCTTGGTAAGTTGAATTGAATTTTTGAATTTGAAAGAAAATTCGACAGAAAGCCTGCTGGCTTATGGCGTCGAGTATCCCCTACTACCAATTTTTGTACTTGTAGGGTGGTATAAAGGAGGGCAACACAATATCAAGATGTTTTTTGAAGGTGATCACGGAAGGGGCTTTCACAACCTCCGCCGTTAGCTTATTCCACAGATTGCACACTCTGAAAGCAAATGACTCTTGTCGTAATGATGTCCGGCAGCGTTGTTTCACAACCTTAGCTCCGTGGTTTCTAGTTCTAAGATCATCAGTGACAAAAAGCCAAGATTTTTCAAGTGGATTATTAGAGTTAATAGTCTTATAAGCAAAGATAAGGTCTCCGCGAGAACGTCGATAAGCCATTGTGGGAAGTCTGAGTCGTCGTAAACGTTCACTGTACGGCAGATTGGATAAACCAATGACCCGCTTTGTAGCACGTCTCTGGAGTCTTTCCACTTTGTCCTTGTCGCGTTCAAGTCTGATCCACCAAGCTTGGTTTGCATATTCGATGATGCTTCTAACAAGACTACAGTACAGTTTAAGGAAGATCTTTGGTTGAAGCTCATCAAATGTATTTCGGACTGCTGCTAGCACAGCATAGGCCTTGGCTACAACAGATTGGACATGTGTAGAGAAGGAAAGATCACCATCGAGAATGACGCCAAGATCTTTCTGTGAAGCCTTGTCTTGTAGTAGTTTATGAGACCCAAGGTCGTAGATAGTGTGAAGACGTTGGTTGCCAGACCTAAGGATACAACACTTATTTCCGTTAAGGTTCATGTTCATGTCCTCCACCCAGTTAGTAACATGATGAATGTTGTCTTGGAGGATAGCAGCAGTTTCAGGTGTGTCAGAAGGTGCAAAGAGTTTAGTGTCGTCCATAAAGATGCCGTGGTCGACTGAAATCTTTGAGGATTTGATGAACATGACAAACAACAGTGGACCTAACACACTTCCCTGCGGAATCCCGCTACGTACAGGTAAAGGCTCTGACAGAGCTCCCTCGACTGAACATCGCTGATGTCTGCCTGACAGAAAGTTACCGATCCAGGCGAGAATTGTTCACTGTATGCCTTCGTCAGCCAGGCAGTCGATTATCTTGTTGTGAGGAATCGTGTCGTATGCCTTTGCGAGATCAAAAAATATAGTGTCGACTTGGAGGCCCTCGTCAATCCACAGTGTCACTGTCCAGGTAATGTATTAAGTTGTGGGTTGTCGACCTCCCGGGAATCCCCCCGAATTGATTAGGGTGAAGTTTATTGTTTTCAGCGAGGAAGTTTAGTATTTGTTTGTGGATTATTTTTTCGAGAATTTTGCCTGGAATGCTCGTAAGGCTAATTGGCCTATAGTTGGATGGATTAGTCTTGGATCCTCCTTTATGGATAGGTGTAACGTGAGCAGTCTTCCATTGAGTAGGTACTTTGCCCAAACAAATTGACTTCTGGAAAAGTGCTGTTAATGGCGAACAGAGTGCGGAGGCTGACTCTTTCAGAATAACTGGGTGGAGACCATCTGGGCCTGGAGCAGATCTACTGTTGACATTGAGCAGGATGTGTTTCACTTCATCTTCTGCAACTTCAATATCATCGATTACAGAGGTGTGGATAATCGATCTTTCCGGTAATTCAATTGGTGGATTTGTTTTGAAAACCGACCCAAAGTAAGTGTTAAGGACAGATGCTTTAGCGGTTGGTTTAGTGACAAGACTGCCGTGCTCGTCTTCCAGACTTACAATCGGGGAATGTGTTTTTTTATTACGATTGACGTATCCCCAAAATCGTTTTGGGATGGAAGAAGCGCAGTTGGCGATCTCTTCTTCATACTTGCGCCTTGCGTGACGCAGGCTGGAGATGCATGTGTTGCGGCTGGCTTTGTAGGTCTCGTAGTCGTGGGGGCTTTTAGACTGGGTGTAGATGTCCCAGTTCCTTCTTTTTGACCTAATTGCTGTGCGGCAATCATAATTAAGCCACGGTAGCTTAGATTTGTTTAGCACCAGATTTGAGAAGTGTGGGGTGTGATTTAGAATGGATTGGCTGATAGTGCGGAGGCAAAGGTCCCACGCTTGGTCCACATCAAGAGAAGCCATTGAGCTGGCAAGATCGGCATTGATGATATCGTCGCTGATACCTTCGTGGTTTGCACGATGAAAGCTCAGAACAGGTTTGTGTGCCTTGTTATTGGGAGAGCAACTGATGAAGATATGCAGGCAACAGTGGTCGCTGTTTCCAAGTGGAGGAGTGGATGAGACACTTTCGACGGCAGAACTAGAATGGGAGGCGAGGACGAGATCGAAAATATGAGGTGTTTGATTGCCACGAAAGCGAGTGGGGAAATTGACGAGTTGGGTGATATTGCGGCTGGTGATGGTATCAAGGAAATCATGTTCGAAGGGTGATAAGTGATCATTACCTAGTCCCCAGGTGATGCCGGGTAAGTTAAAATCCCCAATCACAACCAGGTCATTTCCGTGGGAATCAATAAGTGCTTTGATAGTAGACAGACACCTTGTGTTGTTTTCATGGTTGCTGTTGGGAGAGCAGTAAAAGCATGCTACGACAATAGTGTAATGAGGGCTAGGCTTGATTTTAAGAGTAAGGCTGTCCGTGAAGCCTCCTGGTGTGTCGACGATCATAAATTCGCAGTCGTTTTTGATAAAGGCGACAATTCCTCTGGCTTGTGCGTCAATGGGGTGACACACTGTCTTATAGTTTGGGATGGATAATGCCTCAATGGCAGCAGCATTGTTAACAACTTAGGATTTGGCTTCTGAGATGAAGACTGCTTGAGGCTGGTGGCTGTTAACAAGGGCCTTAAGTTCGTTCCATTTGTTAATCAGTCAGTCGGCATTAGTGTGGATGATCGGATAATGGGGATTGTTAAAAGGATTTAGGTTGCTATTGTTCACGTGTGATACAGAACTAGTACTCAACTGAAGATTAGGAACGTGTGTGATGGGATGTGTGGGTTGGAGGGAAGTTTGTCATGCTGATGGGGTATGCGTACTGTGCCTATCTGTATGGTTTGCATGGGAGTATGTTTCCACTATACTACTTCCCAAATCCCGCTTTTTGAAATAGGAGAAAATAGCTCCTGTAGGCCAAATGTCAGGAGACATGTATTCGTTGGCTACATCCGGATTCACGCAAATACAGAAGGAAGAATAGCCCGAGAATTTTGTCTTTATTTTGTGAATTGCAGTGATTCCTGCGTCAATACAACCCCTAGTTTCCCTGCAGTGGTCATAGACATCCTTAGTAGATTTTTCTATCCCAACCGACTAACGAAAATGTTCGTAGTTTCCTTATGTGGAAATGACTCCTTGTTGCGATGTCTTGACACCACAGTGAGTGAGCTCGTAACATTGCGTCCTACCTGAAGTATGGATTTGCGCGGAGGGGGAGAATTACTACGAGACTGTAAGGGGTTACCTTTGGGTGGCAGAGAGTAATCGTTAGATGCAACTTTATTTAACTTTTTTGTTTTTTGGTACTCTCGGTTGCTAAGATGAGTACGGAAACCGGAGTCTCCGGTTGCGTGGTCTTGCTCCTTTCCGCTGGTAGTATTGCATTCCGCAATATTTTCTTCTGTTGTAGCTACAATACTAGCGCTTGATTTGCGAGGAGCATTACATCCAGTCGAAACGGGTTCAACTATCCGATCTTCTTCGGCAGATAGCAGTACCGAAGTATACGACGGGCCACGAAGTCGTAACGGAGCATTCATTTGGGCATCGCTAAAACGAGGTTGGGCGTCGCTAAAACCACACGATCGTGTTAACGAAGTTAACTGAAGTTAACACGAAGTTAACTGATCGTGACCGATTTTATGGCGATTGGTTTGGATCGGTGACTGGTTAATAGCGATAGGGATACTATAAATGTCATAAAAGCCAATTCCAGTTTCGATGTCGAGGAATCATCGGCTGATATCTAAATCCGATATTTAGTGGTCCAATGTTCAAGAGAGTAATGAAATATCAAGCTCTATTCACGGGGTCAAAAATAATTTTGAGGATTTCACAAATAAAACCCAAAATTTCCGTGGGCCTGACGTTTAGTGTCCAAAAATTGATTATTAGTGCTCCTGTTGCAAATGTAACTTGTGGATTTCCAATATTTTAACATCTGATTCCTTAAAATCGATGCCGATGCTCCGATACCCGATGATGGTAAAATTAAGCCTATTTCCACTGTCCAATGTCAACATCCGTGCATCTCTAAATAGTGGTCAGTACTTAAGTTTCTGTCAATGGATAAGGCATTTGGACAAAAATATTAAAAGCTGACTGATAATCGTTTTGGGGCGTACTGTTGCAAACAGTATCGGCCAATCTGAAGTGGTAGATAAACTACACTAAAAAAGAACCTGAACTGAAAATAAATTTTAATGGCTTTTGTTTTAGCTTATTGGATAGTAAATGATTAACAATAAAAGCAAACTGGGCGTGAGGCTTTTTACTTGAAAATGTACGAAACGGACCAGGAAAAATGCAGATTTCAAAACAAGCAATCAGTGATCTACAGCGCGAAATTCGTAGCACCTAACAGCAACTCTGATGTAGACTTGTCAACTGTTACAATCCTGAACAATGATGAAAACTAACGATGATATAGATTATAGACATACTTTAACCTTGTGAACTCAAATGTTCGTTGACTGTGCTAGTGCAATGTAAGCAATGGGTCTTGTTTTGAAATTTGCCTCTTAACCCAATGATGCCCAACTCCGAGAAAATCCAGAGTTCTCTTCCTGCTTAGTGCCCAGCTCCGGGAAAAGCCGTAGTGCGACTTTCAAGGCCACCACCAGGTGGTAGCATCGTGCTATCTCGTTTGTTGCTTGATCAACTTCTAGAGTGAAAAACGAGCTTTCCATCGAGCCATACCATGTCTTATTTGGTGCAGTAGTTTTTTTTATCAATTTTTAAAGCGAAAAGTGCATCGGATTTATAGTTTTGAGAAAAATGGCTGCGAAACGCAGCAAACGATACTGCCTGTTCGGCGGCTTTACCGACGATGAAGACACGGACGAATTCGATAAAGTTAACGAAAATGACGATAGCAGTGTGGACAAACTTTCCGACGTTTCCGAAATCGAGGATGACAAGAATTACTCTGAAAATAGTGATGAAAATTACGACGACGACACGGAATTCAATTCTTCCACATCAACAGGGGCAGCGGCTGCAATGCAGGCAAGCGGTGATCGCACGTACGCTCGGACTCACGAGGCGCGCATTAGGCCTAATGGAGATAATCCTAACTCTGCCGTGGCAGGAGCGCTGATCGGGAGCATCAATCTTCATAGTTCCGATAGTAATGTCGAAAGTGCAAGCTCAAGAAGATGAGATTAATGGTGATTCAGAACCAATGAAATGGAAAAAGCCTTTAACGGAAATGAATAAAAAAAAAAAAATTACCGGACCAAAAATATCACTCGAAGGGCTACCGGAAATTAGCGCATTTGAAATTTTTTTGACGTCTGCTATTCTGCAAACCATTTGTGACCTCTCAAATAAAAACTTGGCTAAAAAATTTCAAGAAAATCCCAAGAAACATAAAGGAAAGTTCCCAGATTTAACCGTAGAAGAACTAAAAGCCTTTATAGGAATACTAATTGGCTTCGGATTAATTGAAATTAAAGGCTGCATAAAAAAAAAATTGGTCGAACGAGTGCCCCTTGATAGATGTGCCGGGATTCAGAAAAGTGTTTCCCCGAAATCGTTTCATGCAAATACTTCGATATTTGCATTGTGTAGACGAAGAAGATGCCATAACGAATCGTTCTAGCCCCGAGTATGATCGCATGTACAAAGTTAGGATGTTTTTTAAGGTATTAGTGCCAAGATTTCGAAGTGCATACAGTGGTAGTGAAGATTTATTATTGGATGAAAGCGTGATCCCCGGACAGTGCCGCATGCCAGCTCGCCAATTTTTAAAGAATAAGCCTGATAGATGGGGACAAAAATTCTACATTGTGGCAGAAGCTGAAACTGGCTACATTCTAAATGTTAAAATTTATTCAGGAAAGTCACAAGAACTTTCTCAACATGGCCCAACTCATGACGTTGTAATGCGACTAATGTCACCATTCTACAACCACTAGTATAGAGTGTTCATAAACAGATATTATAGTAGCCCTACACTGTTTAGGGAATTGGTTAAAAAAAAAGTGCTGGCATGCGGCACCGTTATGAGCAATCGTAAGGATCTTCCGGCTGATATTGTTAGCAAAAAAGCTGTGAAGGATTCAAATTTAAATAACGGCAATGCACTTTTCAGACAGTGCGAAATTGCAAAGATGGTAGCTGTGACTTGGAGGGATACGAAAACTGTCAGTGTGATTTCAACCATCCCGTGCAACTACTCGTCAACATTTGTGAAGCGTCTAGTTAAAGACAAAAATAAAAAACGGGGTTACACCCTAGTTCCACGGCCATCTATCATAGGCCTATACAACAAAAAGATGGGTGGAGTCGATGTTGCCAATAAGAAAATCAAATCGTATCGCCGAAAGTTGAAAGGCTTCCGCTGGCTAAATAAGGTATTTTTTTTACCTGGTCGATACGTGCATTTTGAATGCGTACATTCTTTTTAAGAAGTGTAACCCTACTACAAAACTTATTCACAGACAGTACAGGATATTGGTGAAAATCAATTCAGGAAACTCCAACCTACTCCTGCACCAACTGCTCTAAGCCAACCAAATGACATTAGAACAAACCAGGAACTAAATCACGAGCCACGCAAGTTCAAGAAAGCCGGTTGGTGCAAAGTGCACATCCAAAGAGTCGACACTACCTTTGGATGCAACGTTTGCCAAGTTCGTATGTGTAGGTCCTGTGCCCTGCTACAGCAGATTCCATTACATGCACGATTATCCTATAACGATGAAGCCAGGCGACACAAAGGGGCAGCTAGGAAGAAGCATTGCAGTGTAGCGGCCAAACATTAAGTATTTTACAGCTAGCGTAGGGCCTACTGACTTGTGGAATTCCTTCACTTCTACCCACCGTATCTGCACAAAGTTAGGCTCTAAAGAAAGCTTGTATTCCGCAGCTAAAAACTGTCAAATAAAAACAGTACCTTTCAGCATCTCAAGTTGGTCGAATTAGGCCAACAATCTCAAATACCATGATTAATTTTTTTTATCAATACAGTGAAACCTCTTTATAACGATGTCCAAGGGTTCTTGAAAAGTAAAATGTTATATCGGGTTTATTGTTATAAACAATCATGCTGCATGCATTGCTGCTTAAAGAGCCTCAAAAATAGCATTGTTGTAAGAGGTATTATTATAACGAGGTTTGACTGTAGTAGGTAAGAGACAAACTTGTCAAACCTGTCTGCAATTTAGTGCAGTGATTTCTGTGTCCACTGATGTAAAAATTTTAAAAATCCATGCACTCTTAACCCTTTGCGCGCCGGACCCGTGAATTTAACGGGAGGGCAAGCCAACCGTTGCGCGCCAGACCCGTAGAATTTACGGGAGCCACTTTATCGAGCTGTACGTCAGTC
>JAHWFP010139647.1:195278-266960 GCA_023313725.1 Lithobius niger
TTGGGCTAGCAAGAGCTCTTTTTCTGGCTGGCGTCAGAAGGGTTAACTCATTTTATTAAAGATTGAAGTTCAAAGTGTATTACATTTTACACACAGTCAGCAGGTGCTTGGGCACTTGCACAGTTTCCCTCCTTCCAGAGCTGGGCACTATTGGGTTAATGGTCACGATCCCCTTGGCAGAATCAGAGTGACGGGCGACATGCGTCGCAGTAGCCCTGGCAGTGTTGCAGTAAGATTTATCCTGTTTATTCGTGAACTTCTTTCTTCTTTTTGCAATAATTTCGCCAAAAAAACGATTTCGTCGTTCAAATACACCGTTTGAACCGTTTTTCTAGAGCTGTTGAATGTTGCTATTCTCAAGACGATAGGTTGGATCGTTGTCAAGTTGTTTAGCAAATAACAACCGACAAAGGGTCTTAAAAAAGTTCCAAGACACTTGTTCATGAACCCAAATAGGCATAACTGAAAATTTTGCGCAGTGCAAAATTTTATTTCGCCTCCTACTTACAGACAACTCTCCCTCTTCCTGCAGACCGTTTTTTCTTTGTGAAAAGCTTTTTGCAGACCGGCTGAAAATATTCTGCTTCCGGGGTCACGATGAGTAACAATGAAACCTGCGATTAATGATTACTTGGGTATCATGCTGATCCTAACCGAATCTGAAGCCGGATCTGTGGATTCGTATTCGATCCAAATTGGGTAAAATTGTACCAAATCTGCAACTTAATTTGGTTTGCTAATTTTATTTAGAATTTTACCCGAGTCTGGCTTTTAATTGGCATTGTACCTTGTAAGTAAAGATGTCAGACAATTTTATGAGCCTACATCGTTGTGCCGTCATGTCCAAGGGGTCTTGGAAACAGAATGTTATTAGGGTTATCTTATAAACTTCCACTTTTGCATGCATTGTTGGAACTGTAGGTCCGGCCAACCACCAAATTTAATTGATGCTGTCATCTGCTTGACAAAGTGTTTTCTTGTGAGTGTGCCTGATGAAGATAGTTGGATGGGTTTAACTTCTCCTCTACAATTGATTATCGAACATTTGCCAGATATAATACTGTCCAAATATCTTTGATCTTGAAATTGTGCGTGGTTTCTTAGTTTAATATTTTTGGATTCCCTTTTTTTGTAGTGTTAAATGCATAAAAAATTTAATAAATTCCTTGTAGGCTTGAATTTATTTTTTGTTGTTTCTATCCTGCACAGTTGGCTTTTTTTTTTCCAATACTGTAATACCAAGAGACTAATGAAACCTTTAAGGTGACTTACTTAACATAACGAGGAAGTTAAGTTGTAGTTAAGAAAATATGGAGTTGGGACATAGTCCTTGCTTATCCTTGCTCAGCTGGAGGTAAAAAAAAAAAAAAATGAGATCTGAATTTGGTAACCCTGGGCTTGGTCGACCCCTGCGTTTAATCAATTAAGTTCTGTAGAACCCAAGTGAACTGGTCAAAATAACTTGAGCTAGATCCAGTTTACTGGTTACGGTAATAATAATAGGATTCATTCACACACAGAAAAAAATGGAATATGAAGAGTTTGCCACTAATACCAGTCCAAATACATTTACAAATCTACTGTTAGTTCCTTCTGTTGTCCGTTACATCGTAACGTTTACAGCTAACTGTCGGGTGCCGAGAATTTACCAGATTTTCACACACTTAGCTCTTGTTTACAGGCTCAAAACCGGACTAGCTTGATTTTAAATAGCTCATGTCATGTTTGTTTTAAAACATTCTAGGTACATTGATTCGTTTGATGCAAGTTTTAACGATGTTGCCACTACATTCTATACGTTTTTCTATAAGTGTTTTCTATTTTGCAGATTTCCATAAAACTGCACCATTTGTGATTTCGGGAAGTGTTGACCAAACTGTGAAAGTGTGGGAGTGCCGCTAAAGGATATGTTCGGCTCTGCTCCCTTCGATGGCTGTGTTTAGCCGCTCACTAGTGTCTTGCTGCCATCCAGCTGTAGTGAGCAGCAGTCATCCGCACTGAGGTTTACTTCCCATTATCGCCTTTCTGTTGGCCTTTTGTTTCACTAGCCGTGTCGTGCTGTTGCCATCGTTGTGGGGGCCCGTGTCTTTTGTTTTGTGAACTGTCGTGTGGATTTAAGCTAGTCTTTACCGTTTAATGGAGCTAGCCATGGTAAATTGCATTGCCGTTGGAATGCATCGTCTGATGTTAACATTTCCTGAGTAGAAAACAAAACACTTAAAATGAAAGATCTGGTTTTAAAATAGTTGTAACTTTTGTGTGCTTTTTAAAATTTTTAAGCAACATCAAGATTCTAAATTTTTCCAAAATCTGCAATAAGATAAAAATATAGAGGTCAAGTTTCAAAAGGGTAAAGCAAAGGGACTAGATTATATGTGTACAGACCATATTGCAATATGTGCTGCTTTCGTAGAAATATTTTACGATCTGCAAATTTATTTATTTATCAGTATTACCGTAAAGCTAGCATGTTGTCTTTCTGCATATGCTTCTCCACGACGAAAGTGACGCCAATTGGGGGAAACAACATTGAAGATGTGTGAAGACACGAGGGAGCAAGTAGCTATTTGTTGTGCGCTGATATTCTGAAGGAAATCCTAAAAAAACAATAATTTATTAGTGCAACTTCTATAGTATTGAGTGGTTTGTTAAATAGCATTCTTCACAGTGCATCAGAAAATAGAAGCTTGTATTACTAGCACTGGTTTTTTGCATTCTTGTTTGGGTAGTCCAATTTTTAGATGCTGCGTTTTACGCCGGTAGCGATCGGTGAGTCTTCTTTTATAGTCTCGACGTAATAGAATTTGGTGTACCATATTGTACAGATAATGTTTAAAAAGTGGTGCGTACGTAATCGTTGCCAGTGACACCAATGCTGGTGTAACTACGTGCTATTCTTGCAATGTTCGGAGGGAGGGAGGGTATAGAAATATTTTGATGCTTTTTTAAACGCTTAAAAGTGATGTGCGTTGTATCATTCGGATTCAGCAGGTAACTGTGTCATTGGGTGAAGATAAAAACAGCTAAATCATCATGTGATAAGGGTCACAAGCTATTCTATATCAAGTCGCAACAATCTGGGGTTGTTCCAAGTTGAAACTGTCGCTGTGGTGGGGAAAAAATAACTTTAAGTGGGTTTGTTCACATTAATAGCGATAATAGGTTGTGGCTACTGTTTTTTTTTTCTGACTTGTCTGCACTTGTTCAAGCTAAGTGGAGAAAAAGTAATTTTTTCGGGGGAGGGGGTGGAATGATGAGCACTCCATCTGTATGCCCATTTCACCTTTCTTGCTTCTGGAGGCTGTCTGAAATAAACTGAAAACACGATTTTGTGTTGTGTGTAATGTACGTCGTCTTTGTTGACAAACTGTCAATGCAGCTGTACGTGCCGTTGCACGAAGCGAAACCATTTTCGTACGACGCCAAGGACTGAAATTTTTGGATAACGTCAAGATCCTGCTCCCTCACATTTTGCTGTGCGACGATTGATTGAACGTCAAAATGATAGTGTGACATAAGTGGCGTCCATTTTCCCCCCTGTAATTTGTTAACTCAGGCCAATCGATGGAGAGACACGTGAATTTAAAAATGCACTGCTAGAACTCTCATATTGCGACGTTTCTTTTGCGCATCTGGTAAATTGGGCTTTTAACTTAACAAAAGAACGTGTAACATGCTACGATAATCGTAACATTCCACTGTGTACAAAAATGAAACCTTGCCTCAGAACTGCTTGGTGCGAGTTGTAACTTACACTGTTTGGGTAACCACAATAATTCACTAATAGCTTGCTTCCAGTTTTTATGTTTGTGCTACAGTCTATAGTATAAGTTTTTGAGGATTTTTATCTAGAAAAATAAAATGTTTTGGCAAGTTAGGGAAAAGTGAATTGTGCAGAATGGTGTGTGTCGCTGAATGTAGTCGGGTAGTTCTCATTAGCATCTGAAAATAAAGTGATTTAATAACGGAAAGGTAAATGTACGCTATAAACAGCACATGCTTTAATCGTCTAGTGCACTCAGGTGCGCAAAGCTGGTCATCTTGCCAAAGCCAGTTGTTGAAGTATAGGATTAATGAATTTTCACATCAAATTGCACAATTGTGATTTGATAAATTTGTAATTAAAATAAAGACTTGCTTATCTCTTGAACAAGCACGTAAAGAATTTCAGCTCTGAACTTTTATTTGCGGCAACATTGTAAAATAGTGGTAGTAATAAAATTGCTCTAGTGACGAATCGATCACAGGTTCAGGATCTTGTCGGGGAAAACCCCTTAACCTGCTTGCTGACCGCTCATTATTCTGGGCTGTTTTTTGTATCTGCCTAAACGTGTTGGTGCCAAACTTCGCAAGTAGTTAAAAACGCACGTTTAGTAGTTGTGACCTGCACATGTGATCGATTTTAAGCCGGTTGTTCAGTTGAAATTCGCTAGGCAGGCGCTTCACTTTCCTATGTATATAGCCCATTGGACTGTTAGTTTTTTTGGAGTAATTTATTTTCAAGTTGAAAAAATGCATTTTAAGCGTGCAGCAGTAATCCTCATCGTTTTTAACGATGACGGTGTTTGGGGTTGGCCAACTTTTTGGGTAGGTCTCCATGTTTTCGACTTGTATATCGAAAAAAAAGTGACTTATTTATGTACTGTGTCATTGTAATCCAAGCCTTTCACTGCGTAGTAATGCTATTATGACAATAATGTGTAGTTAAATCAGTGATATAACACATACTGTATAATTATTGTATACTTGCAAAGATTGCCATCTGAACTGTGCTTTTGTAAATATCTTTTTCCATTTAGTTTTTAATGTAATCTGAAACCAAGGCATGTCCCTTAAAATACAGTGCAGTTTGCCTTAAATTGGTAAAACCATCAGTACGTTTTTTCCTTTTTTTTCTCTATTTACTGTGCAGTTTTGATCAGTTTCTTAGTCTTTCTTTTTTTTGTACTGTCTATCCTCAAGCTCCTCGGCCGCTATTTGCATGTACAAGTTAAACTGTAGCCATGATTCTAGTAAGTATAGCTGACCGCTATTGTGATGCATCAACTAAAAGCATTCAATAAAATTCATCTAATATCTGGCTACAAGTTGTGCTCACCTGTGAAGAGTCTTTTAGAACAAATTTAAATCGCGTCGAATTTTAAGTTTACAATAGCCGTTATGCGTTAAAGGGTGCGACGTTAGTTATCGTGGCCAGCAGGTGGCCAGCAGGCAGTGCTTTATTAGAGTTCATTTGCGCACGAGAATTTTTAGAAAAAGGGTAGGCAACAAAAATTATGGAGCATCTAAAAATGCTGTAACAGGTAACGATGATACAACGATGTTGTGGGCGAGAAACTCGTATCAAAATGCTATTGGTACAGCCAGCAGAATGACGAGACGTCAAAACGTGAAAAATGCTGCAACAAGGAGCAACCAGTTTGGAGTAGAGGCAAGGATGTTTGGAAGTGGGGAAAGTAAAATTGTTGGTCAGTGTAAGGTTAATTTGTTGTTAGAATAAGGCTGCACCAATCCCAACTTTACCGATCCGGTGCCGGTATCAAAAATGTTGTCCTTAATTTTTCATCAACGGTGTAGTTTTCTGCAAAAGTCCAATAATTTTTAAAATAAAAAAATGTTTAAGTAGTAACCAACAGTTAAAGCATAGCTATGAAGATAATCTGTGATTTCCTGAGCAAAATGCCGCGAACCGCATTTTGTAATCTCGAACGGTTCCAGAGGTATAGATAATTCAGCGACAGTTGCTGGTACCGATACCTCAAATATCGGCAGCCGATCTGATCCAGTATCAGTATCGGTGCAGCCTTAGTGAAGAACCAAAATGATACGAACCGGGTTTTCACTTCAATCTTTCCGTTTTAAACCGTAGGGTGCCAAGTCTTAAATTTGAGGCCTTATGACCTCAAACTTGTTGACTGGCCAATATGTTTGAACGACTCGTTTAGTTCTTCAATGCAGACTTCGGGAAACCACTTCAATTGTTTCCAAATTGCTTTTCTCAAATGCTTTCAACAATGCAGAATTTAATATAAATCGGACTGACACACGCAACATCTCGACACATACTATTGTTTTCATCAAATAAGATAGACATGTAACAAAGCATGGCTGGAACATGGACTCAAATACCGCACATATTTCTAATGGTTTTTTTTAGCAAATAAAATTGGGTAAAGAATGGACATTCACCACGATAAACCAGACCGTACCAATGACAACAAAAGGTAATGTCAAGAAACGTTTTTAAAAAAAAAAACCACAAAAACCACCTTATGGACCTGAAAAGAGCCCCTTGGAATTTTCGGTGAAGAATGGGCTGTTAACCCATTTTCTGAGTCCTCACAAATTTAAAAGCCACTCATCAATACCGATGTGCGATGCCATAAGACACTTTCGATGGCAAGTGGCTCCAGCAGTGGAGGAAGCATCCAAATGATGCCCATGACTTTTAATGAAGCCAATGAATCTGTTTGTCTTGGCGACAACAGCATCAACTTGATCCGAAACACTCAAATCATTCAAGATGACTCCCAGGTCTTTAATAGTGTTCACCACACGATAGTACATAAGCCGTGGGTTATTTTGACCAATGAACATTACATAGCATTTGTTTGGATTAAGGATCATCGCAACTTCGTCACACCATTGTATAACTTTTATCGAAGTCCTCTTGTAAAATAGAAGCATCGATCGGCCTTTTAATGGATCGTTGCATTTTGGTGTCATCAGCATACTTTTCCAAAATGCTGGAGATGTTGCAGCCCATGTCCGCAATGAACAAACAAAAGAATAGGGCTAAGCACTGATCGCTGAGGCACACCCAAAGTAACTTTGCTCCAACCGGAGCAACATCCCTCAATCACCATACGCTGCCTCCTTCCCTGAAGGTAATTATTGATCCACCTTGTGAGATTAACGCTAATGCCAAGGTGCACAAGGGTGTCAATCAGCTTGGAATAAGGCACTGTGTCGAAAGCTCAATTAAAATCGTGGAAAATCACATTGGGGAAATCTGCAGTCCATGCATTGCGAGGAGTAAGCAGATTGGTAACTCATGACCGTCCTTAGGTGAAGCCATGCTGCGTATCATCAAGGATGTCAAGCTGACTTTTTCACATACTTTGGAGACAACGGGCAGGTGGCTGATCGGTCTGTAATTATCGGCGTCGTCAAGACTACCCTTTTTGAAAAGGGGGACAATATTTGCAAGCTTCCAGCGGACAATTGCCGTTTGTACGGACTCGCTAATGATACTGCAGAAAGACTTAGCAAGTAATTGTTCAGAGTGCTTCAAGATCTGAGGTGACAGCCCATCAGAGCCTGCTGCCTTCTTTGGAACCAGAGATACAAGTAGCTTAAAGATTGTAGTGGAATTATTACTTAGGGAGGAAAATGCGCAAGATTCCAGATAGGCAAGAATGATTTAACAACTCTTGGCGAATTTTCGATAGTCAATTGTGCTGTGGATGGAAAAACCATCATCAGGCTCATAATAAAAACTCCAAACACTACCACTTATTTACAGTCTACTCGATTCGAAATTGGCGTTAACTTGGCCTCCGATATTTACAAGGTAGGTGAGCGACGCTCATGCACTGCCTCCGTTATTTTGAAGGCCGTTATTCCACTTTTTTGTTATGCTCTCTCTGAAACCAGCATCCAAAAGGAACTGGATCGAAGGGTTTACGCACATTTCAAGCCTATCCCCATGTCCGTGAGACCTCTGTGAGCGGCGCTAGACTGTCCCTGGATATTCATCAACACGGCCTTCCCTCGGACGTGGTGTTGAATAACCAGGGATTCGAGGCTTCTCGGGTGAGTCTGCTAGAGTTTGAAATGAGCAACATTTTAGTTCCTTCCCAATGAATGCGGTGTCCATCTGGTGTACTGCGATGCCGTTCGTATCTTTCTGGCTCCTGGTATCACTCGTATGTTGTTTTACCCGTGCCCTGATGTGTCTCACCAATATAGACGGCCCCATCTTCCTCTTTCTACAACCTTCCTCTTTATGCATTGTTTTTGGCAGGAGCAATTCTTTGAGCCTTTCTCCTTTTTTCGCATGGGAGTCAAAACCGTTATCCCTCAGTATTTTCTGGATCTTGTCTGTTACTCCCTGAAGGTAGGAGAGACCTGCTCTAGGTCTCTGCGCCGCCTCTCCTTCCATATTCTCCCCTCTGTTCTTCTCTATTTTCTGCAACGCCAGCTTTATCAACCTGTTGAGGCACTTTGGGGGGCAGCCAAGGAGGATGGACATGCCTTTCGCTTCTTGAAGGAAAGGATGTGCAACTTCTTGGGAACAAGAATGTGTTAAAATCCTGGTGAACTCGCCTGCTGCAATAGCCTTCAACTGTCCCACCGGGTGACCCGAATCAAAAGGGATACCTCTGCCAGAGGACAGGGGTTTTCTGTAAGGACGGTACGTGACAGATTCTACCTCTTCTCGGGTAAGTTCCACGTCTAAAAAAGGCAGTTTTCTTTCTTTCTCTACCTCAGAGGTGAATTTGATGTCATCCGCACCCGCACCGCACCCACCCCGCACCATATTCCCGGCCTGGTCTTTTTTCATGGATGATTGCCACATCGTCTACGTATTTTCTCCACAACTGAATCTCTGGAAACGACTCTTCTGGCAAACGACCCCATCAGGGCACCCTTTAACTGTAAACAAGTGGTAGTGTTTGGAGTTTTTATTACGAGCCTGATGATGATAGGTGGCTAGGTTTTTCCATCCACAACAGAATTGACTATTGAAAATTCGCCAAGTGCTATTTCATTCTTGCCTGTATGGAATCTTGCGCATTTTCCTAAGGAATGTCGTCTGCTACGTTCCAGAGTATGCATCTTGACGTTTGCAGAGGAGTTAAGTATTTCTGCAATGTCAACAGGACCAGAAAAGGTAATCCCATTTGAAGTCGATGACTTAATCTTAAATGCCTTGCCTCGTCTAACACCGATAAATAAAAAAAAAATTGTTCATATCTTTTGATTTGATTACACATGTACAGTGTTGCCGTTCGTGAACGCGGAGCGAGGCTGCACTCTTGTTTCGATGAATAACAGTAAGTAAACAAAACAATTTTGAAGGTTTTTTTGGTCTCCACTCGTCGCGTGAAAAAAAAAATTAGCGCTGAGGGGGGGGTGCGACCACACCCACCTAAATCCGCCAATGTGTTGAGGGTGTCGCTTTCTTCTGAATTGTACGGTTGATAAGAATAAATTCCAAGCAATAAAGTCAAGGGTGCAGTAAAATAAAGGGTTATGTGATTGAAGTTTCTCTTTACTTGTTAAAATGTACTTGGATAAAATTGGATGATTTTTAATTTAAATAATGAAACGTAGAATTGAGAAAATTCCATCTGTTTAAATGCTGTTGTGCTTGACAAATGAAAAATATTCTTAAAAGCACAACACCACTTAAAACATACAATTTTCTGAATTGTACATTTGATTATTTAACTTAAAAAGCATCCATTTTTATTCGTGTACAGAAACTTAACGGCACACTTGACATTTTTGTTTGTAATCTTGTCTAACGTTTTTATGGCATTCAGTAATTTTAACTAAAAACCTGGAATTAATGTTACTTTAATGATTGATACTAAACTGCAGAATAATAAGGATAATGCTGGTGAATAATTGTTGGCTCAGCAGCATTGTTAACATTTACTTATTCACACTATGCCTTGCAGCTGGTACATGCTGATGGGATTGTTCCCTAATTACAATGGTTAAAACTGATGGCTGGACCAAGTAAAGTGGTTTCTTTGAGGATGAAGGCCAAAGAAATTTCTGGCTTTGGTCATTTTTCAGATTTTCGGTAGGTGCAGTAGTGTTTTCTAAGACGGTGTAACACACGGCCCAAGACCAAACCCACAAGTGAACAGTTTTCAAATTTACGTCTGGTGCTCTACCTTTACTCCTGCACGGAATTGCATGATTTTTGGTATAACTATACCTTCCGTACTTCTTCACTATCTGTCCAAGCTTCGTTGAAAAATATTGATTGGAGATATTTATCTTTTTTAGTTTTACTGGAGTGAGGACTTCAACCATATACTCGGCAAAAATTAAATGAAAACGTAATCGCTCAAACGAAATAGAACTAAAACAGAAACTGACAAACACCCTTAACAAGGAATCTGCTTTAACGAATATTTTAAATGCGCACACAAAATACACACGTAGCAACTCGAACGAAACTGCCTTACGATGTAAACCAACAAAAACTATTAAAAATACTTCGACATTACCAAGCAACAGTGAGTAAAAACAATCTTTGCTCTCTGGAGTAGATCAAATTGTAGTTCGTTTTGTGGTCCATCATGGGGGTATGAGATCGAATGCTTCTTTTCTAAACAGTGAAGCCGTTTTTCTGGATCCAAAATACAACTCGGATTACGACGGAAAAGTGGGTACTTTTTTTCGAAACTTTGAAAAAAAAAAAAAAAAAATACCATGGCCTGCACCTGGTTAATTTTAGTTTTTATTGCCTTATACGAAAATATACATTATCTATTTTGTAAAATAGCAGTTCCCCCCATTTGAGCTTCTCCTAGAAGAAAGTTGTCTTCTCTGCCGGGCTTGTAATAGTGCGCATGTCGGGAAGTGGGTTCGTCAATGAATACGGAGTGCAGCGCACATTATCTTTTCTCCAATCCTCTAGAACCTAGTTCCATAGAGGGGAGGCTGGGCAAGCTGTAGGCATTGTATATTTTCGTATAAAGCAATAAAAACGTTTTTATAGCCGACAAAAATTACCTATTTTGTAAAATAGCAGACTTCGTCACCTAGGCGTAGGGCTAGGTTCTAGTCTCCCGCCTTACGAGCTGGCGATCACGAGAAACAAGTCCCGGTGAAGACAACCTCGTACTCTAGCCTAGCCACTGGAGGAGTAGGACGAGGAGCGGCCAACGCAATCGTAGGAGAGTTAACCAAGGAGCTTTACACCTAGGCGTTACAAGGTAGCAAAACTAACAATTGAGAGGTGAAAATCAAGTGAGCAGCAGCAGTTTGAAGAGCAAGGTCCATCAAAGGCTTAGTCCTGGAAGTGGCGTTGGTTCAATATCTTGTCAGTCCGAACGGATCGTGTGTTGTTGACTGCGGATAGTCCAAAGTGCAGAGCATGATGAGATAGAACAGTAAGGGGGTGTCCAAGCGAAGTTTGAGAAAAACGGAGAACTCGCACAAAACTCTTGGGTAGAAATGTGGAGATATAAGTCTGTAATTATCAAAAAGCTTGACAAGTTAAACCTTAGAAGTATCAATTTTGTCAATAGAAGAAGGGCGTGTAGAGTGCGGAGCATAGAAACTGAGTAGGAGTAGAGGATCGCGAGGAATGTAGTCCAAGGCTCAGTTGATGAGACAGCAGAGCTCCGGAGCAGGCCCCTCTCAGCACGAAATTTTGTTAGCATGGTGAAGAGGAGAGGCTTCCTATGGTAGAGCATGAAAACCCAAGGCAACTCCTTTGACCATGCTGCGGCAAGGGGAGCAGAGTGGAGACAAGAGTACGGAATGATACCGTGAAAGACTGGTATGAAGGATTAGGCATTGTAAAACTGCCAAACGGAGTAGGACGAAAGGTTCTGGAAGTTGGAAGAGGAAGTAGCTTGGGAGCGTTTTGATATAATTCCTGAACGGATGGTTGAGAAGCTGGGACTGCCGTAGATGCCGGTGCATTGTGGAGCCGTCGAGGTGTGCGAATGTGCACAATATTATGCTCTCCCAAGGTGGAGAGGAGACGTATGAAAGTTTTGCTTTAAGTAAAGCGTAATTGATGCGGAGCGATTAATGGCGACGATTGAGGTGCTCAAGTTCGTTTGAAATAGCTTCGTTAGTTACAAGAAGTTGTTCGTTAACTTCTAGAATCAGCTGGACGGAGGCTGATGTTTCTTGAAGGTTAGCGAGTTCTGCATTAGCAGCACGCAAGGAGTTGGAAGTTCTTCCGAAAAATCTTCGGCAATGGCCAACACGAATTTAATGTTAAAATCTACGTTCTGTAGGTCCTGACTGATAAATTCAAGCCTTGTGTTAAAGCTGCTCTTAAGACGGAGGCTGAAGGGAAAGGTGGAGGAACGGGGGGTGGTGGCGTTACTGTCTCTGTTGCCTGACCGGTAGGTCGTGGTAGTGGAGAACCTTGCAGAAGTAAAGCAGGAGCAGTCCGTGGGGGATCGATGATTCGGAGAACAGAGTTGGACGGTTAGTATGTTGCATAGGTCGAGGTTTCGTAGTGGATCGAGGCGGAGCGAAGGGAGCACGTTCCACCTTAACATGTGCTTTGGTCAGAGCTGGCGGAGCGTTACGTGGAGGATCGTGATGGTCCGGCCACAGCAAGGATCGGATCAGAATGTAAGGTAACGTGGCGTCGCTGTAGTTTACCTGGGGAACCAGGAGGAGGATCAATAAGCGAGGCCAGTCGCTTCGTAGCCTTCTTGGCAGTTTTTATAGTGTAGAGGTTGGTGGTGTAGGCTTCGTGGTGCGTTTCTGTTGAACTGATGACATGGACTGAGGCAGATTGGAGGTTGCAGAAACATGCTGTTCTTGTTGGGGCGGAAGAAACCACGGTTAATTATTTAGTGACTTTTTTGCGCTCCCACCGGGCGGCGCGCTGGTGGGATTGTAACTGCTTCTTTTGAATTACTTGCCATTTGGAGGGCGAGATGTCTACACTTATAGGGCAACACTTGGAAATTCCATCACACTCCCAGTGGTATTGACAGCAAGCGTGAGGATCGTATTTTGTTGTCTTGCCTTTAAACCCGATACAGTTACAGGGATTAGTTGCTGGAACGTTAGGAACAAGCTTAGAAGGTAGAGGATCTTCAGAGGACGAAGTGCCGGACATGATGGGCGACATGTTAAACACACAACGGGATGCACAAAGCGCGGGAAACAACACGTGAGGAAGAAGCAGGGAGAGACTCCTGGCGGCGGTCAAGTGAACTGAATGATGCATCCATGATGCAGAGGGGAATCCTACTGGAAGCGGAGGATAGAGAAGGAGTGGTGGATCAAGGATTGTTGGGTATACAAAGTTGCGGAGTAAGTCCTCAAGAGTATGGGGTGATTTGCTCCCTCCCCCTTAGTTGGTTATTGATTCTCCAATGTAATGGAGGATAGGCTTGATGGGGAATCGGTTGAAGAGACAGTGTTGTAGTGTCCCAGTTTTTGAAGAGGATTGACGGATGCTGGTAAACACGGGAACCGCTGTAAAGGAAGTGGCGTGTAATTTAACAAAGTTTGTTGTGTGCTGGGAGTTGGATGTAACGACTCAAATAGGAGTGGACTTGACAGAGAGGCTGAGACCGCGGCAGGGTGCTGACCCGATTTGATAGCTTGGAGGTAGGATTGCTGCTGTAATCTCTTGAATGGTGACTTTACTGAATATTCTTCCTTTTTTTTTTGAAATTCGCAATGAGGACCGAGTAGCTAGGAGAAGCTGGAACAGGACTGTTGTGGACATTGGTACACGAGGATCGTGCCGGAGAGGACGATAGAGGCGAGGAAGGGTGGATCATTGAGACGGAGCGAGGCGTTCGATCCCTGGAATAGATACCGGCTGTGAGCGGACGATAAGTGAAGGGGAGGGTGCTGACTAGGAGAGAAATCCTGGAGATCGGAGCGGTGATAAGTGTAGGTTGTATCAAAATCCTGGTTAAGGACTTCTGACCAGAGGAGGGAAGGCGATCCTCCTGGGGATGATGAATGTGAGGAACGGGCTGTGACGGGCCCGAAGGCCCCAGAAAACAACACCCCACCGGGCTGTCAGTGCAGTGTTCATACCGACGTGGAAAGTAGGGATAAGAAATAGTCAGGGAAAGTCATGAAAAATTGGTGAAAAGTTAGTGATAGTCACGGATATTCGTTTTTAAGTTTTTTTTTTTAAAACCTTTTTTTTTATCAACCATTTTTTTTATTTTGAGAATTTCGTCTTTAGAATGAACCGTGTGTTCTGGTAACTTTCACTCGGTTTGCTACTTACTACCTACTTGTCCTTTTTTTTTTAAATTGACAAAAAATTGCATCGGTCATCCAGCTGTAGTCATGATGCTATGCCTGTAGAGTGAGCAGTTGGACTCTGTAATTGAAAATAAAAAAAAGGGTGAAAGTTTTGGTCAGGGATATTTGAAGAAATAAGTCAGAAAATCGTGGATAGTCAGGGATATTCATTTTCAGACATCAGTATGAACCCTGCAGTGGAGATACGGAAGGTCCATGAAAAAAAGTAGGGAAAGGCATGGGCAAGCGGAGCGGTCGTGGGAAAGTTGGTGAAGTAGGTGCAGCTGCTCCGAGAGGAATGGTGGTGATAGGCGAAGGTAGGAGCGGATAGATCGTCCTGGAGGGGCCACCGAGGTCGGAAGGCCCCCCTCCGTCCTTCCTGTGGAAAGTGTGATATGAGGTGCGGGAAGCCAAGAGAAGGCGGTTCTCGAGGAGGGTGGATCATGCTGAAGTGTGGAACAGAAGTTCGGCCAGAGCGGCGTGCAGGCGCTGATTGAGAGAGACGAAGCCGACGGATGGGGATCACTGAATCAGCCGATTCTGGTGGATCGGGGCCAAGGACGACGACGTCGCTTGAATGTCCTGGATGTGCAACGGAGGATGAATCACGGACTTTAGACGATAGCGGAGCGAGGACAGGTCCCAGCAGAGTCTGCAGTCGCACGGATCACAGGCGAGTCCATTTCTTATGTGGAGCGAAAGATGAAAGCGGATCGAGGATCGTAAAGCAGAGCGGGGAAGGCTCAAGATCAACCACGTGTGGCGATTGCCCTAGGAGAAAAGATGATAGGCGCTGCGCTCCGTATTTATAGACGGACCCACCTCCGGACATGCGCAGTATTACGAGCCTAGCAGGGAAGACAACTTTCTTCTAGGGGAATGAGAGCTCAAATGGGGAGAACTCCCCCCCCCCCCGGTCATACTACGCCTTTGTTACCTTGGATCCAGTTTATCGCCTAGCCTTTCGCCAACCGACGACTGCTGCGTCTCCAGCGACAGAGATGACTAGGACTAACGGCACCTCAAAGGACAAAGCTGTTTCACAAAAGTCGTCACCACTTCCAGCTTTGCCCAGGCATCACATGTCACCTGCTAACCCCTCCGCCGCATCTGTCGCCCGGCTTCCATTGATTCTTGCTGGCCCTGCGGGCGACGTTGCCTCTGTCTCCCGTACCATGTCGTCAAACTATGACCGTTACTTTGGACCTTCACACTCTCCAGTTGGAACTCTGGAAAGTCAAAGCAACCTTCTTCAGGCTGAAACGATGAGTCAAGTTCCCTTGAATTGAAGCGACAGGACTCCTGCTCAGCTTGCTGTCACTCCTTTCGACCTGCCAGCCAGCTCCTCTCGACGATCACAAGAATCGTCTTTTGTTCAGCCTACTATGCCAGAGGGCGGACCTCTTTTAAGGAATCGAGTTCACATCCTCATGGATAGAGCCGTTCGCTTCTTCCAATACAAGCAGCGATCAACTTGACCTGTCGCCTGTGCACAACACAATGAATCCTTTACCCAAGACTGGGTTAGGACTACCTCATCGGGCAAGCATCTTCAAAAGCGACAATGTTGTCCTTTTGTCGCCATGCCTCCTACAAAGCATCACTACAGGTTTCGGCCTTTCGACAGTACTTGTCCTGGATCAACCGGCCCACCGTCTGCCTTTCTTCGTCCTGGGACTCCACCTTTGCGACCTCAAGTTTCTCGCCCATTTAGACCTCTCGTCGCCGACAGTAATTTTGACATTGATTCAGCATCAGCAGTTGCTGAGCGACAGCTCCGCTTCTCTGCAACCAGAAGATAAAGAATTCCCAATTCAAAATGGAAGCCGTAGAAACCATCCAACAATCTCTAAAGGCGGGCGCCTGGACGATCTCCATCGACCTCGAAGAGGTATCTTTAGGTCCCACTCCATGCTTCTCTTTACCATCTCTTTGGTTTTCTCTACAACAGCAAGGTTTACAAATTCTGATGTCTACCTTTTGGCCTCAAAATGTAACCCCTCGAATTTTCACGCTTCTGCTGGTTTTAGCTGCTCTTCATCGACACTAGGTCTCGGCAAGCGCATTTTTGGACGACTGGGTTCTCTACTACCACACAATGCTTCTCCATAACTGCGATTTCATCATCGTGTCCCTGCTCACCCAGTTATGCTTCGGCGTCAACGTCCTTAAGTCTCACCTGCTTCCAGGCTAGTCTTTCGTTTTTCTGGGAGTCACTTTTAACCTGGCGACAGCAACGCTTGTGCCTTCTCCAGACAGAATCGCAGACCTTCTCGCAACAATTCGCACGTTTCGGCAGTCCTCCCGTCATAGTCTGCCAGAACACAATTCCCTATAGGCAAACTAGATTCCCTGGCAAATCTGGTTCCTTTCGGACATTGGATGACTCAACTGTTCCATCACTTTCGTATCGCCGTTTGGGGAAAATCTTCACGCCAAGAAATCGGCCTTTCCTTTCGACGCTTTCCTGTGGTGGTCTCTCATACATTGCATGAGCCTAAGCCAAATCTGCTTCTCCTGACCGATGCCTCTCTGGGAGGATGGAAAACACACATCGCACATCTCCGTGTCATGGAACACCCATGATCAAGACCACATTAATTTTCTCGAACTGAAAGCTGTTCTAAAGGTCCATTGTCACTTTCAGGACCTAGTCTCAGGAAAAGTAGTTCAGGTTCACGCCGACCACACGTCGCCTACCTACGAAAAGAGAGCGGGGCGAGATCTCTCCAACTTCACGAAGTCACGTCAGCGACCTTTTGTGTCAGTCTAAGCACAACACTCCCGTCGCTCCACATTCCCTGGAATAGCAATGTCATCGCGGACTACCTTTCACATGAAAAGCCGCCAACAGGAGAATGGGCTCTAGCGATGTGCATTTGCAGATCGCTGTTCACCACCTGTGGCTCCCCTCTCATTGACCTGTTTGCCACGAGGCACAATGCAGACTTCCCCGCTTCGTCGCCCCAGTCTCCTATGACCAAGATTGGGCAGTGGATGTGCTGACCCAGTCATGTAAACACCTTTACATCTACCTCTTTCCACCGTTTTGCTTTCCACTAACTGCTGAATCCCGAAATCCTGTGAAGTGATTATGTAGAACTATCAAACTAAAAATCTACATACTTCAGAATTAAAATCCGACGGGGCCCCATACCAGTCTAACCGAGGAAAACACTGTCATCCAACAGTTGGCCAGTTATCTACACATTGCAACCACCACAAAAAGATTTAACAAAAAAAAAGCATCTTTATTAGCTTTAATATTTACAACAGACATTAAAAAAAGGAAGGAATATTATGAACAACTATATACAAGTGGTTAAAAAAAAATCTATACACACAACATTGCTCATATTTATAAATAAACAACTTGAATTTGCAAATTTCCTAAACTGGAAGCCGTACATTCCACCATTTTAAATGGCCGATAACTAATTACCAAACTGGACACGTAAACAATTGTCAAATAGAAAATAATTGTTTGATGTGTACGTGTCCATCATTGATGCTTTTCTGAGAGTACAGTTGAAACCACCTCTGGTTGTAGGGGTGAAGGGAGATTAGCAGTTACCTCTTCCCGTTGTGGTGACAGAGGGTCGGGAGACGACGCATTAACTTGAGAAGGTGCCATTGCAGTCTGTTGTACAGTTATTACCCCGTCTTGAGGAGCCGGAAGATCGGGGAGACACAATTCTTCTCGCGAAACTTCTACCTCGGGTGGTAAATCTACCAAAAACACCTCCCTTTCAGGGACGTTAGTTGCACCAACAACAAAGGGTTTCATGGGTGCCGGTAAAGAATCTGAATCCTTATTCTCTGCGTCGATACTGGCTGGGAGAGGTTTGGGTCGTATTGTCCATGGGAAACGAACTAAGGTATCTTGCACATCCTTTGTAACACTGTCCTATAGAAAGACAATAAAACTTAGAAAGGTGAGTAGGGAATAAAAGTCCTATTTTTTCAGAACGGTTTGGTACACAAGAACAAACTTCCACCAACCAAACTGTTTGCCCACAATAGCAAGCAGAATTAATTCCACGTAAATATAAAAGCAAGCCAGCACATTGGCACTTTCTCCAACACAAAATGAATTGGGAAGCTTAACTTGGCAAAAGTGATTTTTTTCTTTCACACAAGATAGATTTTTTTCAACAAGTTTCAAGTCTTGCTTTAAATACAGTTAAAACCTTGTCGTGCTTGTTGCAACGACATCAACATCTTTAGCGTAATGTTGCTTGTTGGACGTTTTCTGTTAATTTTCAAGCCTGGAGTAAGATCGCCTATTTTGAGTTTAAAGCATTTTAGAGGGGTGGACAAGAGTTTCGAGAAGTCATTTAACACGTGATTTATGGTATTACCGTATTTACCCAGTTAGAGGCGCCTACTCAGTTAGAAGCGCCCCCCATACGAAATGTTGGCACTTTTTATTATTTTTGTTCCCATTTATAAGCGTCTACATAAAATACGCAAAATTAAAAAGAGAAATAAAAAAAAAAGGGCCTGTGGGTTATACGGGAGTTTTTTGGCACGTTAAATAAAAAAAAGGCCAGTTTCTCTATAAGCCTAACGTTCACCTACCAAACTCGGCAGCAGCAGTGATACAAATCACGTGAAAACAGAGTTAAAAATCGTAATTTTTCCACTTTTCGCCATGCATATCTTGCAATAATTCATGAAATCTTGTAGCTCGTTTCACGATTTCAGTTGTTGTAACTGTTAACATCGTAATTTCAAATCAACTTTTAATTAATAGCACCAGTTTCGTTAGAGTTTGAGCGTCGCGTCTTTCTTCCTCCATGATCGCATCGTTGATCGTTGATCGTTGTATTAAATCCATGTACTATGCTGGTACATGGTCGTTTTAAAGTAAATACACAACCTACAAAAACCACCTAGCTAATACACAAGTGCTGTTGGAGAGAGTTTTGGTTCCACATTGACACCCCTCGTATTTGTTGCAAGGTCAGCCATCCCTACTTTGCAAAAATACAATCCAAGCTAGAAAAACAACTTTCCAAAGACCAAAAGGGATGGCACATCCAACCAGGCAAGGGAGGGTGGAATCATTAGCCACACGATGGTTGGTTGTCGACCCTGTAGCAGAATCAGAGCGACGCTACGTTGCAGTACAGCTGACGGTGTTGCAGTACGATTTATGCTGCACTTTTTTCTGTCTTGGTCTTTTTGTGATAATTTCGCCCAAAATTGACCGATTTTGACGTTCAAATACACCATTTTAACTGTTTTTTCGAGGGCTTTTGAATGGAACTATTGACATGACAGGTTTCGTCGTTCTCAAGTTGTTTCGCAAAAACAACCTACAAAGTCTGGAAAAGAAGTTCTCGCAAGAAACTTGTTCATGAACCTATACTCCGTACGCGATTTGTAAACTGGGCGTGGCTCGCGAGCAGCTTGATTGTACCGTACTTTTTCCCGGAGTCGGTGTGCCTTGTGGCTATCTATAGACCGCAACAAGGCTTGGCTTGTCTGTGCGCGATCATGGTTTTGTTATTTGATGCCAATTTTTTTATTGTCGCTTTTTAAATTTTTTATTATTGCAGGCCTTCTCCATCAATAGGGAATCGAAAACAAATAAAAAGTATTGGGTGGGGGTATAAGATAAATTTCAGGCTAATTCAAAAAAGAGAAAATACTTTTTCTTACCGAATCTCATTTTAGCCTCGGTTTTCTTTCCACTTACTGTCATAATTTCCGATTCAGGCCATTTCAGCAGTGGAGTAAATAAGGATGGTGGAGTAAAAGGGCTCCCCCACCCCACCCTAATATCGTGCTGTGGGGCATAAAATCTTTGGAAAAATGTATTTATTTACTATTTTCTTTAAAACATTCGCCACTGCCTTTTGGGTATTTCTTCTCCCCCCCCCCCCTCCCCACCCTTCTTGTATTTTGGGTCAGATGGTAATAAATATAAAAAAAACACGTAGGTTTTACGTTTTAATTCATTGTGGAGCTAAAAAAAAAGTTAAGGAAGGAAGTGTGTTCTACTGTTGTGAATGTTGTAACAATTTATTTGTGAAACAGTACAAATTTCAGATCTTTTCATTTTTGGTGGTTGTGAAAACAACCGTTTGTATAGCCGGTGTGTAGCAAAATGAGTCTTCGGCCCTTTCCGATCGGAATAAGGCGACCAACCAAGCCGTCATTTGCGCTATCAGCTGTGAGTCCGGTGCGCCTTTTCTTTAGCTGCAATTGGCGTTCGCGCCCGTGACGCTCATTCACCCTAGTTTCATCCAAATAAATAATTACTGTAAATGAGACGGATTACTTCTTAAATGTCGTACCTGACGTAAAAATCGGCGACGCTGGGCAACAATTTCTGGACGCTTTTATTTTAAATTTCTGTTGTTGGATTTTCCGTTTTTCATCCCAAGTTTATTTTTCATGGTTAAATGCCACGGAAGTTCTCCCATCTTTAAATCCAGTCTTCGATTTGAACTTGGCCAAAACATTATCAAGATTTGGATAATTACCTTCTCGCTGAATTTCAGTTATTGATGTTCGAGCAGCTGACAGATGAAAGTCGTCCACGCTTATTACCGTTGGCGCCTTTCGCCATTATTTCGCTGCCGTTATGAACAGCGGAACTGTAGCGTCTGCTGCGGCTGGAGTGGCACTTGTTTCAGCGGGTAGTTGCGCGCCTTCGTTAACTATTTGTTTAACACAACTGAAAGAAAACTTTGTTGCATCTGACGTTTCTTGGGAAACGGCTTTCTTGCTCTTTGTTGGTTCCTTGCTTCGCAGATAACAATAGACATCCCAAATAATTTCCCTAGTTGACTGTGGGCCTGTGAATCATTTTACCTCTTTTCTCGATTGAAGACACGTTAATAGACGCCATTTTGTGACTGTTGTACTGGCGGTTTTTTCTACCCATGATGCTAGTCGTGGTGTTGTACTGGAGTGGACAATCGATATTTTTTTAAGCCACGCCCAGTTTACAAATCTCGTACGGATTATAAATGGGCCTAACTCAAAATTTTGCACAATGGAAAATTCCACCTTCACACCCTACTCCAACCCGGAGACACCAACCTCTTCCCGCAGACCGTTTTTAGTCTGTAAAAAGCTTGTTGCAGACCGGCTGAAAATATTCTGCTTCTGGGGTTGTCGACAACACAAGGTAATAGCTTATAGAATAACTTTGCGTAGCCATAGCAGGCCGACTTCTGTCTTCAATCGCATCGGGCAATCCGACATACAAGTCCAAAAATCCAACATAAACAGATTTGCATTCATATTTACTGCATTTAACATTTCTCAAGCCCATTTGGGTTTCCGTCCTGTGTGGTGGAGTTAGTCAAATGGTCATAGCAGAGCATAGAATTGTGCAGTACCATGACATACGTGCATGTGAACTATTTGTCAATCCCTCTCAAATGTCGGTCGCCACTCTCTAAATCAACAGCTGGCTACTTGAATTTAGCCCTACTCGCTAAAACGGCAACTAGCAATAGCGAATGACCCCCAGGTAAGAATATCTCGGCAACCGTACAAGCTAGAGACAAATGGTTTGCGGCATTATATTCAGTAAGGGTGTACCGAACCGATTTTGCCGAACCGATATTTGCTGATCAGAGCGTAATCGGTTAAAATCGGTTGCCGGTCAAAATGTGAAGTTACCAAACAATTGCTGATCACCAACAAGCTGAGCGCTTGATCGCAACGTGACTACAAAACCAACTGGAAGAAAAGTTAGTATTCTGGGCAGAAGAAACAAAAAGCATTAATTCGATCTAACTTACCTTCACCTATTACAAAAAAATGCCAAATGTACACATTAGGCTTAACTAGAGGCATGTTTTCCAAGGGATCGCACGTTGTTATTGTCAGTTAGGCCTAACACGGGGACAGACAATTTCACCTTTGAATTTTTATTTCTAAAATATTTAAACAGTCACTTCATTTGGTAGGCCTTAAGATTGCAGTACTCAAGACTCATTTCGTTGGAGAATTGGCCGAAATCTGCTCCTTAATTTCATTAACAGACGGTTCTACTTTCAGACGATGTAAACAGTATTTCCGGTTAAGCAGGAAGTAGGAATAACTAGTAAAAAAAAAATTGCTTTACAATTAATATTTTACATTTTAGATTTAATTAAATGTTTTGTTTGGTTTTAACCAAACAAATTATTTAAATGCAGCCAATTATTTAATGCCTGCCAGGAATAGCTAACCAACTGAAAACCCAGGCATGACTAACTGATAACCATGCCTAAAGATGTAAATAATGTTTTTTTTTTTAAGATTTACATTTTGCATTTTAGATTTAATTAACTGTTATTTTTCTTTATTTATATATTAAATAGAAATTTAAATTCAGACATGACTGCCAGAAATGGCTTGCCAACTAAAAAACCAGACATGCCTAACTGATAACAGCCACAACTTTTTTAACGATTTACTTTTTGTGCTTTATATTTCGTTAATTGTTTTATTTGGGTTTATTTATGTAGTAAATGAAATTTACACAGTTAAAAATAAAAGAAAAAGGGTATTTGTTAAATCATTTTTTTAAAGTTTATGCAGCATTTTAGTTTTTAAAGTTGCTAAGTTTGGTAAAGTTAGCAAAGGTCTTTTCTGTTAATAAAATCAGCACAAGTTCGGTTTAAGATCGGCATTGGTTCGGTATACCGGTCATTTTTCAACTAATCGATTCGGCAGGCAAATAACGTGATCGGTACACCCTTAATATTCAGGTTGACAAGGGTTGCACAGCAACTTTTTCTGCAGTAGTACTGGGGTTCAAGATAACTGTGCAGCTTCGTAAATGCGAAATTTAGAAACCCATGCAGGAAAGATTTGCAATGTGGCTAGTACACAATGGTGAAACGGCGAGTACTTCAAGTCTATTGGCAAACTGGCGACTGCTACTGGATCGACATTCGAAAGGGGTTGATATTTGTTGAAGGCCTGGTACTGCCAGCATTCGTTTAGTAACACATTACTCGCAATATGACATTGTAAGATGTGCAATGCACAATACTTGCAGCTCCTCCTGCACACAAAAGTCCAACATAGCTTGCTTGGCTGACGTGATCAAAATATCAACATTTTTAGTGCAGGGGTCACACAAGAACACGTACGATAAATTCAAGCACCATGTGCAAATCAGGTGAGTAGGCTTGTGGCCATGTAATACTATACTGTAGATCAACTGCAGTTATGTAATGAAGCCTCAGCCTATTATGGAACAGCAGTCAAATTAGCTGCCCCTGGAAACAATGCAGTCCACGTAAGCTTCGCTGCACTGCAAAAAGAGCCTGGTATTTTGAGCAATGACTTCCAAACTGGGGTCGGGGGCGGAGAGTCAAAATGCTGCAAACTCCATATATTTATCTAGTCTTGGTCTGAAGTTACTATTAACTTGAATTTTAAAGCTAATCACAAGCACCAACATATATTACTGATTCCAATACGACACCAGTTATGTGAATATTGGTCAATCCCAAAGCTAAAAACTCAAGTGTGACAACAAATCCAAACATCGACAACCACTACCAAAGCTTACTTTAAATTCTTCGATATCTTGTTGCAGTGATGACGCCTCATCCAACAGTTTTTCTTGCCTCTTTCGAAGATCCTTCAAGACTGATAAATTCTGATACATAAGTCGCAATCCATCGCACATGTACAGTCGCTCATCTAATGCGTTGGGGGGCAATGCGTCGCCGGACATGTAGTGGTCAAATTCTTCTTGACTCAAATTAAGAGATTCTGCCTTGAGATTTTCAATGAAAGCCACAGCACAACACTACAAACAGAAAAAGAATGCATTAAGAACCTGACGATGAGTAATACAAAATGAACAATCATTAACCAGGCAACCATCAATTTTTTGCTGATGTATGTGAAGCTTGTTTACAAGGCTGTACCGAACACAAATTTGTTAACCGAACCGAACCAAACCGAACAAACTTTAAACTAGCCAAATACTGAACGCTTCCGAACCAAACAAAAATGTACTAAACCAATCAACCTGTAAAATAAAATGTAACATAACTTGGTTCAAAAAGAATCCTATTAGCAAAACACAAGTTTCTCAACAAATGTTGTGACTTGTAAGTGAACATATGAGGCAACTAAGTTTGAGCTCGGAACTTGTGATTTGGGAAATCAGAACGGTGGAGAAAAAAACCTTCAAAATGGCGTATTCGAACATCAAAATCCGTCAACTAGAAGTAGAATTATGTTCGGTTTGGCATTTTTCTTTCGGAACGCCTAACCGAACCCAACCAAATTTTATCTGTTCGGCAATGTTCAGTTCAGTACAGCTTTACTTGTCTACAATAATAATTTTTTTGAATACAGATTGCTTTTTTTGCTTAGTGCCTTGTTACCGTCCTTACAGTTTTGGGACAGTTTTTTTTTTTTTTGTGGAGTCGTGACGGAGAGTTTCGGATAATTGATGTTTGGATTTTAGGGTTTATTGTACAAGCCTTACTAATCACACGGATATGGTGTGAATTACAAATTGCACCATGCATACTCAGTATAGTGCAAACTTACTACTGCTGTACTCAGTCCGACCCCCTACCACGTGGTGGGAATACTCAATTATCAACTCTTGTCCCCTAACCAACCACTGATCCTGACGTACCAACTTACCAGATTTGTAAAGTAGTAGCCGCCCTCGCCACTCATCAGTTTGTTAGGATTGCAGAATCGCGTAATGTACTTTATATTCGACTGCAATAATGGCGGGTTGGCCTTAAGGACAACATAGATAAGGGCTGGAAGAAATTCATCGGCACTTGCAGGAACGCCATGCGACATTTGCAGAACCATGAATATATGCTTGCTGCATTTCACGATGCACTGGAGCTTATCCTGAGGCGCTCGCTTTGAGTCCATCTCAATTATGTCTGCAAAAGGAGAACATTAAGAATATTAAAATTGGACAAGCAGCCATTTCATCTTAATTTAGTCAATATGCAGACCACAGTAGTGCCCTTATGGACAGTCAAAATGACGAAGTGAACTTTACATTTAAATGAAGCAGTCTGCTGGAATTCAAAGATGCTTCGTTTAAAGCTGCTAAATATTATCTAAATGGTTCTTGCGAGTGGTACTATAAAGATTGAGGCAGGTGACTTTTTTTTATTAGCGAATTTTCAATTGCTAGCGATTTTACCCCCCCCCCCCCTAGCAGCACACATTATTTAACTTTGAACCTTACAAGTCGTATTGAGATGCAAATAATGCTATTTCAAAGTAATCCAGCACAAACAGGGCTGTAAATATGCAGCGTGGCAATGACAAACTGCTGTATTCGTTTAGTGCGAATTTTCACCAAATATTAGCATGATGTACCAAGATTTTCGCCAGCTAAGAATTCATTATCCAAGTGAAGTTTGCTTGAAAAAGACAAACGTTGTGGTACATCGTGCTAATGTTTGTCGAAAATTCGCAATAAATGATTAACTCTATTTGTGCTTGGCAACTATTTTCTATTTACAACCCCTGTCACACCAGTAAGTACAACTATGCAAGAAGACAAATATACTTTAGTCTAGGAATTTCTCCTAGTTTCTCGATACACAATTTTATCACCTGTGTATCAGCCGGCATAAGCTACTTTACACAGCAGAATATCATAAAATTTTTTTAATTTCTTTAAAAAAAAAAAACCCCCCCCCCCCCCCCAAAAAAAAAACAAAACGTGAAAGGCTTGTTTAAATGGTGCTTTTGAGTTTGTAGTATTTAAAGGATAGTATCCAAAAATGTCTGGCATCCGAGATTTTGTCACACAAAAAAAAAAAAAACCACCCGCCCACACAAAGTTTTCACCCAACAAATAACTTTCTTAAACCAACAATCAAACCAAATAAAATAATTAATTTACAGCTAAAGTGTAAAAAAAAAATGGTACTTAAAAAAAAGTATTTACAAATTAAACACATTATCAGTCAGTAAAGTCTGGTTTCTTATTTGGATAGACATTCCTAGCTTTCTGTCTTACTTTCTGTGCTACTTCCGGCCTAAGTCAGGCTTACAACACCAAAAAGCTTACTTCAAAGCATTATAATGTATGACATTCAGCACCCTTAGTACGATCACATAATACTAGTATACCTGTAATAGCTTTTTCGATTTCATCCGTGACCTCCGGATTTAGTTCGTTAATTCCCGTTTCGAGATGCTGAGCTGTCACCCAGTTGAGACTGCGAATCTGTGTTTGAATTGTCAAATCTTTTTCCTCGTCGTCTGTTGACATGGGACAAAATACGGTCTTGTATAGCCTCGTCATAAGATATTTTTCAGTTACGTCCAACAGATGTTCTACTTGCTCGTTCGTGTAACCTGCAAATAAAAAAAGGAAAGCTTTAGTTACGCTACAAAAGCTACCTTGCGAAAACTCGTGAAAACCTTTTACAGTTGGAGACAGTTTACATTTAATGTGCGCCATCTTGCTGTCAGTCATTCAACAGGAGCCCGAACAACAATTGTTGTACACTGTTTTAGGTGCAAGTCTTTCAGTTCAAAGATGGGGATACACTGGGGAGTACAGGGAAAAATATATCGTAATATCTAAAAAAAAAAAAAATTGTCCTGCGAAGAGAAACTATTTTATTATGTTCCGTACCTTCTGCACCGCATCAAATATAAGGCTGCTGACAGAGTGTAGGACTTGTCACGAATTCCTTCACTGGGGCTGTTGCCATGACCCACTCCTACAATGCCTGCAGTTAAGATGTGTCTCTCTGTAAAGCTCCTGAGGCTACCTTTACTTAACAACGCTCCTGAGCTACCGTTACTTAACGCAAGTGAGTTGTGATGTACAGTTCTCATGTTGCAGTCTGACCCGAACGTTGATGCCTAATTCTGGTTAAATCAACATCTTCAATCAAGCATCGACTCCCACTTCACTTGATTCGTCACAGCCCAACTTCCAGGCACCAATGGGACTTGAGAAAAACTTTTAGTACATCAATTTGTCAATTCTCGCAGAGCGCTTACAATTACTACGAATGCAGTTTTAGTCGAATGAACATTCAGGAGGAAGAGAGACCCGACAATCGCTGTTGACTGCTGAGTGACACGTGCAATATTGATTACGCACTCAGACAATACATGGTTTTATTCAAGTGGGACTATTATCGATTGAAAATCGTTATGAAAATACAGTGGTGTCATCTAGCAAATTTTCACTCAATAATTAAGGAGGTTCGTGTTTGTTTGTGGATTTCTTCGCTTGACACAAGCAAGTGCACATAGTATTAGACAGCGCTAGATGTTGCCAGATTATGCACACTTTCAATCGATGATAGTGCCACTGTAAGGAACTGACGATACCAATATCGACAGAAATTAATTCGGTACATTATTGAAATACCGCCCAACCTTAATTTTTTTCCCCAACGGCCATTAATATTTTTTTCCTCGTATTGAAGTCAGAAACCTTATAGTTATAACCCCCTAACCAGTTTTATTAATTCACATACCGTAAATTGCCTACTGAACGCTCCGGTGAAGCAAGCACCCACCCCCTTAAAATGCTTCAAGGTAACATGTAAAACAGTGGCGTTACGCCCTTGCCTTACATCGTCTTATTTCTGCAGTAAAATTAACCAAGAGCATCATACATTTAGCAATCTCAAATTTTATCCAACACGATTCATGAATGGGATCAAAAGCAATGCAGCAAAACATCTATGCCCAGCATTAGAAGCCAACAGTGTTAGCTTCTTCTAGTTTATGTTTGAAAAAAATCAAAAATGCAAAGTGGATAACTGGATTGCTTCCCATTTTTGCAGAAAGGCACAGAAGCAAATAATACAGTCACTAGGCTCAGCTTGAAAGAATTAACTTTACCGAGGATTGTTAAACTAAACTGAATCCTTTACCTTGATGGCCTAACAATGTTTGCAGTTTCTCTCCGAGGGACTGGTAGAGGTCTTGCACCATTTCCGATACTTCATCGATGGACATGTCCGTGTTCTTTTGCGTTCGTTCAATCAGGGAACTCACTTGTTTAAACACTTCATTTGGAAGTGGCTTGCGGAGTGTCTTGAGAACATCGGAAAAATCATTCCAAACTTCTTGGCTTTCAAAGCTAACTTGTCTTTGTTCCCGCCAAACATGCTGGGGACTGGGTTCTAAGAAGAAAAAAAACCAAAAGTTGTACCGTCACATTGACATAAGTTTCAGCAATGAACACTTGTGCACGCTTAATTGGGTACCTATTTAACGGCTCTAAACTCAAAAGGAATGAGATCTATTGTGTACAACATTTCGAAGATTGTCTGAAAGTTCTCCCCTATGGGAGCAAATATTTGTCCTTGTAGCCAATTTGGCTGGTGGATTGGTGGACGACATAAGGCTGAAACGAAATGGACGTGTTTTTATTTCTTGTTGGCAGAAAGATTTTTTCATCAGCTTTCTGATGGTCTTAACCAAACTTATAGCGTTTCGTTTCAGAAGTCAAGAGAAAAAATGTAATGGATACAGAGGATTTCTTTATTTTCTAAACCTTTGTATCTACAAGGCCAGCGAACATACCACCAGGGGTCGAAATATTCGGATGCACAGGGGCAAAGTGCACTCTAAAATCGCACTTTGCACTCCAGAAGCAATTCTTGGAGTGCAATTTGTACACCAAAGTTGAATTTTTCATAACTTTTGAACCGCACAAGCTAGAAACTTGCGGTTTGCGGCATTTTAAACAGCTTGGAATCAGATTTCCTGTTAAACCATCCCTTCCAAAGAAGTTAAACTCCATTTTTTTTACTACATTTGATTTAACTGTGTGTCTAGGTTTTTTAGTTGAATAGTGAAGTTTAAATGAGTTTTAAGCAAAGTGTTAAAATTTTCAATGGCTATAAAATAGGAGACCACAGTGTTGGTTTACATTTTGATTTTGCACTCCAAAGATTTTTTTTTGCACCCCAGTAATAGATTTGGAGAGCAAATTTGCACCTGGTTCAAAATTTGGTAATTCGACCCCTGTACTACCACATTAAACGTAACTTGTGCTTTGACAAACTCATGCATCACCGCATGTAGACTAATTGAGCTTTTTTTTTTGTTTACTGGCTTCCAGTGTCTAGAAACAACTTTTTAATTTGGCGACAAAAGTTTGTCCATTAACATTTTTTGGTCTACCGGACAATGGCGAGTTAAGAAAAAAAGTGAACCTGCACCTATATTCTTCCCCCAGCCCAGGTAGTGCACACGAGTAACCCAGGCAGGGTTACAATTGTTATGAAGGCTGTATTGACAGTTAGCAAGTTCTTGGATGTCAACCATACTAGTTCGTCCAAGAGGAATTGCAATGCCTGTTTCACTTGTCCAACATCCTGAATGAAGCAACTGCCTCATTGAGCACCAGGCAGAATAAAAATGCGCTTCCTTGAGGTGTGTTGAAGGCTGAAGACAGTAAGCCTTTCAATGACACTTGGACAGAGTTTCTACTGTAGCCGTAGTACTTGAAAAAGTGAGTCATGTGACACCCATCAAATGCCTTTTGTTACATTGACCGATGCCTACATTATTCTGGTTCAATAATATTTTTATTGGAATAGAGCGATATTGTTTTGACAATTGTTATTACACATTACTAAGGCCACAGGGGCAGACCATCAGCTTAACATGGGCCCTGGCTTACAAGGGGCCCTGCACAGTACAGAATCAGAATGCAGAATTGCACATGAATTTAACCGAAAAACCCACAAACCACACAAAGCCATTAAGCCAATAGCCAACAATCTTCACATAAAAAAAAAAACAATAATTAGGCTAGCTCCACCAAGAATTGGTGGAGCAGAGCAGAACACTCTTTGGGCTTGATTATCACATCGGCACTGCAGATTATCTAAGAAGCACAATGGGCCAGGAAAGATTAAGTGGATTATCCCTACTGTCGACAGAAAACCGTCAAGGTGCAAAATTGGACATTGTAGCAATGATTGATGAGTTGGCTGAGCAGAAAAAAAAATTAAAGAAAAATGTATATTTTTTTTTTTAACATTTTTTTATAATTGTTCTTCTGTTGGGCGGGTGGGGGGGGGGGACTTGTGGTACTAGCGCACGGTCCCGATGCGTACTTGTTCCGCCACTGTAAGGCCATGCAAAGTTAATTGTTTGGCTTACACGCGCGTGCTGGCACCTTACATTATCGCGGATAAAAACTTTGTCCACCCGCTAAAAATCATATTTTTGCCAACTTTACACCGATTTTGACATTCCAATATACCATTTTAACTGGCTCGAAACTAGCTTTTCAATGGTGCAAATTTCAAGCCTCTACCTCAAACCACTAATAAGTGATTTGGTCAAAAAATATATTGAATACTAGATAAGAATTTCAATAAAGTTCTCACATTTTCACATAATCGAGACTGACCTTATCACTTACTTACGTAGGAAAATACGCAATATTCCAGACAGGCAAGAATGATATAACAATTCTTGGCGAATTTTCGATAGTCGATTTGCTGTTGATGGAAAAACCTAACCGACTATCATCTTCAGGCACATAATAAAACTCAAAACACTACCACCTATTCACAGTCCATTAGAATTCAAAATTGGCGTTAACTTGGCCTCTGATATTTACAAGGTATATACAATGAAGGTGTGCGACGCTCAGGTACTGCCTCCGTTATTTTGAAGGCCGTGATTCCACTTTTTTCTCAGACGGCCTCTGAAATCAGCATCCAGTAGGAACTAGATTTAAGGGTTAGACGGTCCCTGGATATTCATCAGCAAGGCCTTCTCTCGGACATGGTGTTGAATAGCTAGGGATTCGAGGCCTCTCAGGTGAGTCTCAGCTCGAGTTTGAAATGAGCAACGTTTCAGTTCCTTCCCAATGGATGCGGTGTGAGGTGTCATTCTGGTGTACAGCGATGCCGTTTGTATCTTTCTGGTTCTTGGTATCACTCGTATGTTGTTTTACTCGTGCCCTTACGCCCTTAAGTGTCTCACCGATATAGTCGGCTAGATTTCTCCATCAACAGCAAATTGACTATCGAAAATTCGCCAAGAATTGTTATATCGTTCTTGCCTGTCTGGAATATTGCACATTTTCCTCCGTACGTAAGTAATGTCGTCTGCTACGTTCCAGAGTATGAATCTAGACGTTTTTAAACTGACCTTAACTCGCAAATTTTCAACAATACCTTGCCGTCTTCGTTAGGCTTCAAGATTTTCTGGACTTTCTACTACATTTTTCGTACCACGTGATGTGAAAATGTGCGAACTGTTTTTGAGGAGATGTCCCTTAAATATCACTATCATTCCCATTTACTGTTTTTTTCTGCCATACACAAAATATATATTTGTTAGTACTAAGGTCAAATACCTTTCCTCCAGACTGCGTAGATACCACCTTGTGCACCCTCCCACCAATTCTCCCACCACTCCATCCCAATTCAAATAACTGTCAAAATTCAAATACTACAATTCCCCACATCAAAACATTGTACCTGCTGCCCTCTAGTGGACATTCCAGAAACCAAGAGTACAACAATCACAACAATGCAGAGTAATCAAATAGCAAAATAGTTAAAATTTAACAAAAATAAAACCAACACTTAAAATTTAAACCAGTATTTTCAAAATTGTAACATTTTTGTTCCATACGGCCAAAATCTAGTCCAACAGGAACCTCTAAATTAATACCCAGCTTTACTGCAAAATATGACAATTTGGTACTGCAAAGCAGCAATTCTCAAAGTTAACACCTTGGATCTCGTGCTATGCCGGTGAGAAACATTTCACCATGTATCGTAGTAACAAATCCAATTCCCATACCTTATCTTGGACGGGGGCACCACTGTCGAGAGCGCCCAACCAGAAAGAGTCAATTAAACAACCTACTCCACGGAGAAAGCAGTAATCACAAAACATAACATATGATTCATCGGATTTATGGAAATTCACGGGTAAACAACATTTTTACCTATTTTAACCGTGTGAAGATTGCCTAGTACTAATAATACATCACCATGGGAGATAGTTTAAACCATTGACGTTTTAGTTATTTTTATAGCAGAAAAACGACGACTTAAGGGTTCGGCTTTAACTAGACTGTTTCTCCAGGGTTCGCAACAGAGACAGAACCACTTTCAAGGCCTTTTCAAGGCCAACTCAAAGCCAATTTCAAGGCCATTTTGCACACCAAATTGTTAAAAATGTACCATAAAATAAATTCAGTCTTTTTGATAGACGCTATAATTGAATAAACATCCATTTAAGTTATTTATTTTGCCCCCATTGCGGGACAATTTGTCTTTCCAATACCACACTTATACATCGTATCGTTAACAGAAGATGGCTGACAAACAATTTTTTATTTACTTATGAATTTCATCAAACATAGTACGCTAACAAAATTCAAGGCCATTTCAAGCCTCTTACAGAAAAAATGCCAATTTTCAAGGCTTTTCAAGCCTTGAATTTTCGGTTTTCAAATTTAAGGGTTTTCAAGGAATTCAAGGCCGTGTACGAACCTTGTTTCTCGATTTTGACCTTTAGCATTTTAGGGGAGTGCGTGGGCATCGATTTACGGATCACTTTAAGAAGATATCCGCTTTTGTTCAGTAAAGCCAAGCTGATGATACCAACATTGGCAGAATAAATGCCGTAGCGACAACACCAGTACCAAGTATCATAAAATCTCCGACCCTTGAGTTTAGTACATGCAAGGTCCATCGCTAAAACGCAACAAATGTGCAAGTTGCCACTCACCTTTCACAGTGTGTGCTTTCTTAAATATGGATTTGACAGTTTTACTTCGCTTGTCCACCTGCTGCCTCTTCTTTTCTTCAAATTTAGAAAATGCCAACGGACTGGAGTCACTCGAAGGTTCACTTGCAGTCCTTGACACTCTGTAACAAAAGAAATAAATAGGTACACAACTTAAAGGGGTGTGTGAAAGTTTCTTGCCGATAACGAATATTTGTAGAGGTGAAAAACTACAGGCTGTGCTACACACGAAACTGAAAACGAATTATTGTTGTTTGATTAATGAATCGTGATGTCGATGTTTTGCCAATATCGAGCATTAGTTCGATGTTGAGCTGACATTCGATGTTTTTTCTACTCTTTTCACCCCTGCGGCTTGTATGCAGACATGACAATAATTTCGCTAAATACTGACCAATTTTAACATTCAAATACACCATTTTTAATAGTTTTTTCGCCAGCTTTCTGATGGTGCAAACCACAAGTCACTAGCTACAACCGTACTGAAGTTTATTTCTTTAAAACAATAAATTTTATTTAACATTTTAAAACAAACATGGCCTCTGAATGGGTAAGAAAAAATGCTGCTCACTACTAATTTAACAGGACTAATGTTTAGTCACAACATTAGGTGCTTGTCTGTCCATTATTTAATACCAACATTTTCACATCTTTACAATCATGAATTGGGCAAAAAATATTTGGCTTGAGTGCACTTTTTTTTTTGGTAAGGATTTTTTCCGGGTGCGGCTTATCTGCATGCAGGTTTGAATGCAATAAATTCGTATCGCAGTAGTCTCTTCAGATCACTCACAAAGCAAGGTAGCGTTGCACTCAAGGATAGCTGTAGCTTCACAAGTGGTTATCTGGAAGGTGCACCTTTGCTAGTAAAACTACATGTGTCTTTTAGTACAACCAAGTCAAGTTAAAATATTATTATTATTACGTTATTATTAAGTAATAAAGTTTATTAGAAGGAATTTAATTTGTCTTTCACTATTTTGTAAAATGAAAATTATAATGTAGAATCTTTAAAAATCCTAATTGTCAATTATATTCGCCGGGATCTAGTCCACTAGTGCAACATGCTGATATCCACGGTGAAGCAATAAGATTATATATAACTTCCTAACTCCGAGTTCTCTGTAAGTAAATTAATAAATTAATTTTGAAAATATCTAATTTCATGAATTTTACATTATTAATTTATTTTGTTCCCATTTTATAACGCATAATATTGGTATTTGTTTTAAATTTTAGCTAAGGGCTACAATATGACTGAGCCATTATTTACTGCTGAACAATGATTGATGACCTTGTTTTGAGAGCTCCATCCCGATTCATTCAGCTGTACATCACTTGTAATCCTAGCCTAGTTTAGAAACATATCTTTTAAGTTAGGAGATTATAAAACCTTGGACTACACTTTCGTTTCGGGATAACTCACTTGCTAGACTTACCGTTCTAGCACCACATGCAAAACTCCGGTTGAAAGACTCTGGATTCTCAATTTTGCCACGAGAGCACAAACTGCGGGCTACGTGGAAAGATGTCTGAGCCACGTGACCAGCGCCTGCCTTGTGTAGAAGAGCGCAGCTAAACAAAGTGTAATTGAACCGGCGGTCCAGCCAGCGTTTCACCAACTTTACCGTCAACGTATAGATTTATAGAGGTAAGTGTTCAGCTTACAAACAAAATTATTATTTATATGTAAAAGTAATTAGACCTCGTCACGTTTTCTAAGTCAAAGCCAAGCCGTTTAACGAGCTGCTGTCCAATTATTGGAACAACAACGTGCCCAACAAATACGGGAGGCCGCGCCAGCCGCGAGCGCAAACGCTAAGTTCAATAAGTGATTCTGATGTTATAGAAAAAAGTTTTAGCAATCATAGTGCCTGATGAAGACAGACGTGTGGCCAGTCTGTCGAAAATTTGCAGAATACTGGTATAGTATGTGTTCTGAAATTGTGCGTAATAGTTTTTTTAGAACTTTCAAAATTTAAGCTTAGGTTTAAGTCAATCTATTAAAAAAAAATCCATTTCCTGATTTAGACGCATAAAACCAATTAATTTAAAGTTGAAGACTACTCACCCAATTAATTATACCACTAATGCTTAATAACAATGAAGATCCCAAAAAAAGCGGTGGCATTTCTTGCAAATGAAAAATTTGCTTAAACTAAGGGACCGTTCATTATTTATGTGTGACGAAGGGGATGGGGTGTGAAAATGAAATTGTGACCACCAGATTTTTGCTGTCGCCCCCCCCCCCCCACACACACACACACACAAACAACATGGATAAAACCTTGACCCCTCCTTTAAGGACCAAAAATTATGTGACTCCCCCCCCTCCCTCCAAATAAAATGCGCCTTCTGACACCTATTGAGACTGTCTGGACACGATTTCCTGTAGCCAAATTAAATAAGTAGCACTCCATACCACTAAGTTAACGTTAGTTCTAAGGAAAACTTTCATCGTTTTTAACGAAAGGACAAAGTTGAGTTAAAAATGTTAGATAATACACATATATGTTGCTTACACCCATAATTGAGTTTCCTATTGTTGGGGAGGCTTCTTTGCCCCGGATAGCCTACTCCCTGAACAAGTCAGGATTCGCTGCAAGCTCTGGTTTATTGCAGTTTGACATGAACAAGCAAGTTGTGCGGCCATTTCTCGTCGTAACTCATTCTGAACTGCCTCGACTTCCTGTCTCTGCCTGCCGACGCGCAGGTGCGTGAGTAACCTGGGGTCAGGGCCAACCGTGTAAGGGCTTGTTACAAGGCCTTGTGGGCTTGCAACCTCACACTATAAGTACGATAAACATACTCGGCACCTTCAAAACAAGCAGCCTAGGAACCAGGAGGTAAGGCTTTACCCCAGACGTTGAGGCATTTTCAGAAACTTGACTACTGAAAGTGTCATTTTTGAGGTCTAGAAGTGACTTTTTCCTCCAGTTTGGTCGGCGTTATTTTTGTGACAACCCCCCCCCCCCTTTTTAGGTGCAAAAAATTATGACCCCCCCGATAAATAATGACCAGTTCCTAACTACTATTAACACTAAGTTAGTACAACTCCTGAATTCATCCAGCAGCTCATAGGGAAAACGTACCTTAAGGTTAGGTCATGCAAGGGTGGGATTTGGTCTACAGTACTGTATGGTGCATTGTATTTGAACTTGAAGTTTTGTAGGTGGCAAAAATGTTATCAGTTTGTCGGTTAGAATTGTTCCATGATACAAATAAACTGTTATATACAAGTCGACAATGTGATCAAGAGGAGGGTGGGTTGGGGAAGGGATTGAGGGTTCATTAAAGGCAAAATTTACAGAAAATTTCTTACTTTCTTCCTTTTGCAGGCAGCGGGAGGGTGTGAGTATGGTGTGCCTGGCGCTCTTTCTGCACGACTTCTCTGTAGCACTTGGAACAGAATCCTTGCCAAGCCGGGTTGCCGTAGAAACCACACTTATTCTTGCAGTGCAGCTCAGACTCAATATGAATCTTTCCAGACTTCCGAGTCGACGTGTACGACGACATCTTCACGGGTAGCTCGATCACTGTAAATAAAGACACGTGGATGTAAGCGTTAACAGAAGTTGCGTAGAACCTCATCACTGCTTGTCTAATACAGCCCGTGTAGTTAGCATGCAGCTATCAGCTAGGCATCACCTGCTTTCTAGGAATAACCATTGTCAGTGCTTTTTGCCATAAATTATGTGCAAACATGACATTAAAAAACTTTAAGTCTGCACGATGTTTCAAACCTAGCATTACCTGAGGAGAGTAGCCTCTGGCACAAAATAAGTTGACAGCAAAATAAAGTTTTGCCGGGAAATCAACAATTAGTCACCAGTGTACATGACCTGATCCAAAAAGATTGCTCTGGAACACACATGTTTATGAGTCATATGAGAGGATTTATTACGCCACATTCAGAGCGGAGAGTTTTACTTTCATCAGACCTTGGAGGAAACGAGGGAAATTTCCTATGTTTTAATGTGTCAGAGGGTGTGAATCATCTAGCTATCTTGTTTCAGTATATCTTGGATAAATATACGACTGGGGCAATAGAGGACATCCTGCGTAAACAGTAGACTAATACAACAAGTTTATATGTCTGTAAATGTTGGAAACGGGTGATAATGAAATGGGAAACCTTATAGTGGCTGAATTGTACAACAGCCACACGCGGTGGGCTAACTGTAACTACGTTAATGTCAGATGAATGAAGTTAAGCTACGTAAGACCTAAGGCCACACAAATAAAAATAAAAATTTTCTCAGGCACCGCCCGCATCCTGGAAAACGTCCTGCATTTAGGATTTTCCCCCCAAAAATTTTCGGAAAAAAACCACACTCGGTCCTCAGTTTAACTCCATCGTGTTGAATGAAGATTTTGGACTAAAGGCTGCGAGTCACGTGCTCCCATTTATCATCATAGAACAAAACAAGTGTAAAGATACATAACATATATTCTTAATTTGCCTTTATTCATGTTAAGTGGAAGCTTTTTGGGAGGATTATTACCTTGTATAATCCATAACGAACGCTTTCTGTCCTAAACAAAATCCTCATCACCCATTTTCAGTAAACAAAAAATAAAAATAAAATCCGCATGCTCATCTTCTTTTGGAAATTATTTGCCTGCGAAACTTTTTACTTTGTGTGGCTTAAGTTATGCAATTTTCTTTTAAAAACCACTGTTTAATCCCCAAGTAATTTATTAAAGGCAATTACAAAATCAGCGAACAATTACACAAATTTAGTAAAAGCCTGATTACTTCAAACATATGAAAAGAAGTGGTGTCCTTCTTCTACAGTTTCGTACACTTCTTTAGCTTCGCAGATTTAGAATTTAATTCCGAGTAATTAATCTGTAATAACCGCGGAACAGGAAGAGCATTGCAGTACAGTAACAGTGTCACAGGAGTTGCAGGCTATTGAAGCAAACAGTCTGCAGCCGGCTTTGTGAAAATACCAGACGTACACATTGCCAAAGAAAGGACTAACTGCCCCAACTAGGACTCAAACACAGGACTTCCCAGATGCTAGGCCGGGCTCACTACTCATCCTAAGTGGCAACCTAAAGGCCACAGACCTAGCTTGTACCTAGTGTATCTTGTATCCTACAAGGCCAGTCTTTAATGCAGACTGTTTGCTTCGTTTACACTTTACCTTGTCATTTCTTCTTTGTTTACTACTTGTATTATTTCTAGTGTGGAGTCCAAGAAGCACATTGTTTTCCCACCCTCACATGTTTGTGGCCTTTAGGTCACTACTGAGAACGGTTGAACAGCTACTAAGCTTAGTTGGAGCCCGTAAGCCAAGGTCCGCCCGGAGAGCAGCGGTTAAGTACGAGGACAGTCCTGGGTCCCAGTGGGGGCAGTTGTCTTTTCTTTCTTCGATTAATGATCTTGTATTCTCACAAGGCCAGTCTTCAGAATGCAGCATGTTAATCCTCTCTTGCACGCTGTTGCTTTAAAGCAACACGCCAATTTTCAGTCAAAAAACAGAGTCCAAGCCACAGCACAGGGACCCCGAGCAAAGCAAACAGTGGCAGACCAGCGGGCAGCATCCCCACTTGCAAACCAAGAGAATGCTGGTTCGAAACCCACAACCGACCCAAGTACCAGGGTACTTTAAAAAAAAGGTTACCAGAAATGAATGCATGCAACAGAGGATCTACCCTTTATTCTTTTCTTGTTGTAGACAATATTATAAAATCACATTCATTCAATACTGGTTGCCTATCCTTAGTAGGTTACTAAGTGTGAATACGTGCCGTACAGTCCTAGCTAACTTTTACGAAGGAGGCATATTACATTTAAAATTTGTACATTAGCACTTGTTAACTACAAATAATTATGGTTATTTACACACAAACGAATTTCTTGTTTGGATAAACAATCAATAACAAGAATTATTGCCGAATGTAATTTTTCCAGGGGCTCCTAAACGACTATTGGTTTGACTGTTTTGCTGTGACTCGGTAAAATCAAATTATTACTTTCTTTATTCATGGGGTTACAGTTAATTTTTCAACAAGAAAAAAAAAATAGGCCTACTAGGTCATTATGCTAATTAATTTTACTGTCACACCTAGGGTCTGGTAATCAACACAACCAGCTAGAGCACTGTAGTTCACTGTTCACAAGTTATGGCAAAAACGTTATAGCCTATATGATGCCATCATGTGTGAATGAAATAGGCATTTAAAACAACAAACACGGAGAAATAAAAAAAAAAACTGCCTGTACAAACCACAAATTAAACATACATTTTAAACACAAATTGCGTATATTTTCTGACATAACCAGTTATTTAAAACAATTCTTGCTTCCTGGAATTGGAATTCAAATTATAGTTCGTTTCATTCGAGTGAACTCTAAACCAGTTTTTATTTATGCACCATCACAGCTGTGAGTTCCGTGGGGATATGAGCTCTAATGCTTTTTTTTCTATTTTGATCAGAAAGAGTACTTAGGCCTATAATTTGTATTAGTGAAATTACAATGCAATCTTTACATACTTAGAAAGGCGAGACTAGGGCAAACACGAAAATAATTTTTTTTCACTAGGGGTCAAAGTGATCAGAAAATTTCTAATGGAATCCCTGGAGCTTTATAGGACACTTGGTTTACTATAGTTGTGTCCTTAGCATGTTGGTTAGGCAATTAGTGCCTTTAGCCCTTTGGTCAACAATATATAAACAAGCGCTGTACGTACAGATATTGATCAAAGCACTTCTGAGATGAATAGCCTACACGGCTGCACGATGTGCTTGATTAAGTACTACCGTATTTGAAAAGATAAACACCAGTACTTCCTGGAAGGATGTTTAACAGGATGGAATTCACTACAGACTAAATAACTGCGAGCATAGGGCGCAGCTGTAACCACACGTTGCTTGTTCATGGCCATGAGTGTTTACATCCAGTAGCACGGCCATGACGTAGGCCTACTTACCCTTGGAAATGCTATTTGGTCGCCGCAGAGGTTTAATGTATTACGAATAGAATAGCAAATAAAAAGTTTAGGAAAGCTTATCCTAGATTTTTTTGACAAAATTGGAACGCCACCAATATGGTGAGCGTGAAGGCCCTATTGGGTTGCATGGTTGCGTCACAAATGCGCCGTTGTCCTACACTTGATTTTTCTTAGTTTTGTACCCCCCCCCCCCCCCATCAAAACAAGCAGCTCATTTTTTAGTTACCCCAGCTTTAAGTCTACCAACCAACGAAGGTCAGGATAACTTTTAAAAAAATTCTAAAAATCTGCTGGCAAGCTAATATGGTGACATAATCAAGCATAGAAAAAATTATTGAACTGACTAACTCGACACCATCGTAAAGTTCCTTATGAAATTTCTTATTTTGTTCAGATTTCACGGAGATTTGCAGTGGTGAACAACAACCGGTAAGAAACGTTACCGCTACTATGAGAGTTCATAGCCTAATCACAACAGGAAAAATATGAAGAAAAACGCTCAATCTCACAAAGACAGTTACGAGATTGACTATCGAAAATTTGTGAAATTGTGTAGAATTGTGCATACAATTTGTAGAATTATTTGCAGTGAGATTGAGTATTTTTTTTCCGTACTTCTCCTCTAGTGTTTTGCAGTGTAATACATGCTTGGATCAGGCGGACTGAGAGCAATCTGTGCTAAACTTTCCATTTGATCTCACTTTTTTTTTGGAAGTCATCTTGGAAAACGGCTGCAAAAAATTCAGTTTTGGGTTTTTCCTGGAATATCCTACAGTTGGTCTGACAAACAGTTATTCTCAACAAAGTTAAAGACTCTTCGATTTAATATTTTAGTTTGAACTACCGTCGTCCCTTCGGAAGGTAGCAGCACCAAGCTACTAAAATCCTGTAGCTACCATGCTTACACTTCGTTTTCCTGATAACTGGGCCTTCAATCATTCCTATATATTTAGCAATGAACAGAAATGAACAGGCTCATTCGAAATTGCAAAAAACCCGTCAACTCGGCCATTTTATTTTGTTTATCAACTCACAGTTCTTCTACAAGCAAAATACGCAAATCAAAATAGTCAGAGTTAAGCTTCACAAACTAGCAAATTTTTGGTAACAGCACAATTTGTCTTCATGATTTTAAAGAGGAGACCGATCACTGTCTTCCACCACCACTCCAACCAACTTTTGAGTCCACTACATTCGAACTGGCCTCCTCATCGCAGTTTGCCGTGGCTCCAAGTCAACACATAGATCTTATTCATCACTTATCTCTAGAAGTGCAGTGGCAGTGCACAAAATTAAGACCACCCATGACATCGACTGGGAAGGAACCCAACTAATGTTGAAATCAAACTCTTTCAAGGAGGCACACCTCCGTGCCTTGGAAGCGAAAGCAATTCACAATTGCCAAGAAGAAGCTAAGGGACTTTTAAACATCCAAGACCCAGCATATAAACAAATAACAAAAATTGTAACACCTGAACTGAATGACAAGCTAAAGGCGTAGTGGAAAAGATTTCTCCCTACAGCAGCACTTGACGAGTCAAGCTCTATGAGTGAGAAAGACTACAGCAGCGACCAGGATGCATGACAACTCAAGGCCGACTGGGAGACTAGTAGTGTGGCACGAAATTTAAATTCAAATTTTGATCGTTGGTGGGTAGGAAGACAGTTCATGCCTGATGAAGACAGTTGTAAAAACTATCGAAAATTTGCAAATTTGGAAGACCTAGAACTCTTTTGGTGGTGCGTAGTTATTGGTGAGTCAACACTCTAGATCGCTGCCAGAGTTGTTGGGTTCAAAAGCAATTTTAGCCAGCTGTCTTAAAATTCCTCCCGAACCCAATAATGAATGAGAGCAGCTCTGACAGCGATATAGTGAGCAGACTTGGAGCAAAGGCCAACTGTGATGAGGGAAAGTTGAACGTAGCGGACTAAAAGGTTCATTGGCGTAGTGGTGGGGAAGACAATGCAAAGGCTCCAGATTTTAGCCTGATGAAGACATCGTAGCGGTTGCCAAAAATTAGCTAGTTTGTGAAGCTTATCTTGGACTATTTTGATTGGAGCATTTTGCCTGTAACAGGGCTCCCACAGTGAAATCTTAAAATTTAATTTTCAATTTCATGACAACTAGTGGTTGACCGAACCCAAGTTTTTCACTTTCGGCCGAAACCGAAATCACTACCGAAACTGGCAATTCAGTCCACCGAAATCGATTAATCAGTTTCGGCCGAAACCGAAACCACTACAGAAACCGGAACCAAAACCTAACCTGAAAAGTATCAATTTTAATAATTTTACAAACAGCAGGAATAAAATCATGAATGTGTGGCCTCCCACCAGCCCCCCCCCCCCCTCCAACAAAAAAATGTTTAAAAAAAAAAAATTATCAGTCTTGCTACAAGCCTTCAGCTCATTTTTTATTTTAAAAATAGTCTTATTTTTTTCGTGTCAGTCCAGGGCATGGAAAAAGGCTTTTCATTCATTCAGTAAGAGCTTTGCTGGAAAACATAAAGACAAATTAAAGCACAAATACCCTCCAGTGCAACGAAGCCATTTAAATATTTTGATTTAGATTTTTTTTAAATTGTATTTATTATTGATGGGCATGGAAAATGCAAGCCGGATCTGTGATGGTGCCCCTGGATGTCACAGCACTAGGCTACAGCCTAGTAGTCTGTACGGAAATTGGATACTGCCAGGAGGTAGAAGAGGTTTCGGCTTCACCGAAACTGAAGCATAGGATTCAACCGAAACCGAAATTCGGTCAACCTCTACACACAAATGACCCAAATTTTTATAGCCTAACAATTTTGTTTTCGACATCGTAAGTTTCATTTTTAGCTTCCGTACTTGAAAAGAGTTATCAGGTAGGCCTAGTATTAAATAAAACACATGCAAAAATAGAAGTCACAATTAGAGTCATAATTACTGGAATTATGTAGAAAATTTCCGCTTATTTTCACAACGAGGACACTTTTTAATGTCCAGCTAGGCACTCCGACGAAAGTTAGCCACCGAAAATTAGCTGGACATTAAAAAGTGTCTTCGTTGTGAAAATGAGCGGAAATTTTCTACTACCGTAATTGTGACGAGAACGTTCACAGTAAGGTAACGAACGATGTTTTCTTTTGTGCAACACAGTTGCTTTCTCGAGATGGACCCAAAGGCCGATTTTACTACAGCCCGTCTCTTTAACCCAGTTCTAACCTAAACTAACTAATCATACCTGTGACTGTGCTGCTAGCAAAACTCTAACATTCTTTCAAGGTTCATACTAATATCAGAAAATGAATATCCCTGACTATCCCTGATTTTTCCTGACTTACTCCTTCAAATATCCCTGACCAAAACACTTGTTTTTAAAAATGTTTTACTTAGGCAGTCAACTGCAGTGCTCCCACGCAAAAGCACAATTTTTTTTTTAAACTATGTGACAATTTTAGGGGGTTGGTGGGGGGGTAGGTGGTTTGTACATGGATAATGAAAACGTGGCCTAGAATTTTTCATGACTTTAAGACCTGTCACAAATCTTGACCCCATACCTAAGGTCCAAAATAATCTGACTCCCCCTCAACCCAAAGTGTTTCTTATGACTACTCTGGCTATCTGTGGATGATATTTTATAACCAAATGATTTCGAAACATTTGAAAATGCGTCACATTTTCAATGAAAGGAAAGGCTGGAAATTTTGGTCAGCACGGTTCATTCTAAAAAAATAACTGAATATCCCTGTCTATCACTGACTTTTCCCAAATTTTCCATTTTTTCCCTGACTGTATTTCATATCCCTGATTTTCCCTGACTTTCCAGGTCGGTATGAACCCTGTCTTTTTCATTGCTACGACCAGCAGTTTTACAAATTTTGTACACTACTGGGCTACAACCCTTCCCAATGTTGGTCGCCACTCGCCATTTGGCGAGTGGAAATCAACAGTTGGCGACTTGGAATTTAGCCTTAAACGCCAAATCGGCGACTAGCTACAAAGCATGCCACTAAAAAAGGGGTATCTCTGGAACCATACAAGTTAGAGACGAACGGTTTGTGGCGTTATGCTCAGATTTATAAGGGCTATATAACTTGATTTTCTGCATTATACTGGAGTTTGCACAATTTTGTTAATGCATAAATTAGAGAAACCTTTCATCATACAAGACGTATTTGGTATGTGGCAAGTAAAAATTGTGAAATGGCAAGTGCTTTGTAAGGTCTTCTGGCCAAGTGGCGACTGCTACTGGATTGACATTCGGAAGGGTTGCTGGGCTATATTAGAGTGGGAGATGTACCATTTGAAAGGGGAAACCAACATCAACATAGGCTACAAGCCAACTGTACAACAGTCAGGTCCTTTGAAAACCATAAGCCTAACTCAGTCTGGAGGCAGAGCGGAGTTTGCTCATGGGCTAATAAATAAATAAATATGTTAACGGTACTAAAACTGTTTCCAGATGGACGAGTTTGGCTTGGCGGTTTTCGAACGCGCCCAGTGAAGCACAGCCGTCAGTTAGAAAGTTGCATCCTCCCGAACACCTAATAATCCTACTTTTAATGCTTTTAAGTTTTAAAGCGCTACAGCGGAGTATGGAAGCGCGCTACGGCTAGGACAATAACCTCTCGAATGAAATGTCTGTACCCAATAAGGAGCAAATATAGGACTTTATGACAAAGTCAGTTGTACAAGCAGCCTTTTTGGAACACCGGAAGAATAATGACTCCCGTCCGATTTTTTTTTTTTTTTTTTTAATGGACTAAGAATTACTTGCTGAATAATGTTTTCCTCTTCCATTTTTGGGGCAAACGCACCGTTTGGCCGTGGTTTAGGTCCAAAGTTAGCATTACGGGAGGTAGGCTGTGACGCCATCTTGTTGCCGGCAGGCAGGCCTCGAGGCAAACGGCGTCGCGCAGGAAAGCATCAACTGGGCCAAAGTCCGTCAATTGAAACGCCAAACCCCAACCAGTTCGTTACAAGTGAAACGCCAAACAGAAGCCGGTACCTATAACCTAACCTAACGACAATAACAACAAAACCAAACTAAACTGACAATAAAAACCCACTTATCTGAACTGTTTACGGGAAAAAGATGTCAGCTGGGAACATGGAACGCTTGTACGTCTGTCAGTGCTAGAGTACGGCTTTCATTAATTTCTTACGGCCAAACCACCAAACTAAGCCTTTGCCCCAAAAATGTTATGGGAAAATGTTGTTCAGCTGATCATTTTACATCATTCTAGCCCAACGAGAAGCTAATCGGAGAGGAGTCACTATTCTTCCGGTAAGCCTTAAAGACATAGGCTACCAATAATGGTTCTTAACAAACTCTTTTCGGATATGCAAACGGGCGTAACCTTGGACTAACTACTCTCTTGTGAAGGTAGTCAGTCCAAAACCTATGGTAACTGTGCAGGATTTGGTGCACTGAAATATCAACATACCTAAGTGAGATTATTATCCGGAGACAAAACTGTTGCCGCTTTCCCTGCTTTTGCTGTTACAAACTTCTCTTTCATAATCTCCGCATCATTTTATACTAGCAATAGATATGTTTGAAACCTTATCATAAATGGACTAGAGCTAATTTAAAGGTAACACGCTGTTTGCGTTCACACATCAATAACATTTTTTTTTTCAACGTACGGACGACAGCGCCTGTAATAAGTTTCGCAACTTTTACTAAAATATAAAATAAAATGAAATGTTCTTATTATATTCTATTTAAACTATTACTCAGTTTAAAATAATACTGATCAAATAATTGTGCTTAATACGTAGAAAATGAATTTATTAAAGGATACGAAACAAAACAAAGCGAAATGATTCATTGGTAAGAAGATTAATAACTAATCTCTATAAAATATATTGTTTCTTTAAAACATCCAAAAAGAAAACATCACGCTGACATCGTATGTTTACAAGTCGAATTGAATTGACTTTTATTTATTGAAAACAAAGGTCACTGGAGGTCTTTTAAGGATAACAATGGAGGAAATTTTTTTAATGAATAGTTTGTCTATTTGAACGTCACGTCACGTGTGACGAACGTTGGCGAAAAAGAATAGGAAGCGCTCCTTCAATGCAGAGGTGTGCTCCTACACGCGATCTACGATGGCGACGTAAGACAAAAAATTTCGCAGCGGTATCGGACTAAGTACATATTTAAACAAAAAACTAGGGTAAAAAAAATGCCATTGCGACGGGCCAGTAGGAAACCAATGAGGTAAACATGGGCGTTTAAAAGAAAATATCGCAGAAAAATAAAGTACCACTGGGACACATGACCTTCCAAAACCGAGTCACACTCGATTGCTGGAAAGAGTTTAGTACCGCCAAAACACTGCAAACTCCACATCGAAGCGCCGAACTGTTTCGAACACTCACATGTTTCAGTGCCTTGTGCTGACTGCCTGTGATCAAAATCCTACCCATCACAACATGGGGATCGATATCGATTCTACACCGGCACACACTAACGGAACCTTTGGTAAGATAGTTACAAATTAAACAATCTAATCGTCATTCAGTGGCAATATGTCAATTGGTATTATCGTACTGGTACTGCAGTCTTCCGCGTGTAAGAATAATAACATGACGACACTGAAAGCCATACGGTGACCACGCCCCCTCGAAAGTGACACCCCCCCACAACGAATTAGACTAAAAGTTATGAACTAAATCAACTAAATACAGATTTAGTGTACGGTAGGCTACGTTCTAATTTAGGAGGAAAATACTGATACTTACGGACACTGTGTTTGTGGCTCTTTGACGAATGCATTGCGATTTCCAGCGAATTCTGTTTCAATTTTCCTTGAATCGAAACTGTAACTTTGTGGGTAACGTAGACGGCCTTCTTTCATTCAATTCAAAACAGTTCTTTTGCGTTTTTTCTTAACAACTGCATGAACGAATGAAAAGAAACTGACTAAAGCAGCTGGTGTGTAGATTGTGATCGAAAACGTGATTTTGCGACGAACATGTGAACGTCACATTGTTGTTTATCAATTCGTTATCAGTCTGTTATCATGATCAAGAAGACAAAACGTAGTTACTTTATTGTGTTTTCTATCGTTTTAGGGTCTTTTGAATGTAGATAAATCACCACGCCACCACAATGGATGACAACGGACATGCACCAGCTGCAAGATCGTCATCGTACAATGAAGAAAATGGTATGTGTGTTTTAACTTCAAATCCCATTCAGAATTGTTTATCTGTAAATTTATGAAAGTTGGAGGGCTGGTGAAATCTCCCATATGCTAGGGAAGAACTCGTAGTTCAGCTTATCACTCACACCAAGGGATCGAAATGTGATTATCTGATCATTTACCCTGGAAAAAATTACTTCTCTCATGTTTGGCCTGATTGGCTTTCTTAAATATACCTTATTACATGCAATGCGTACAGTAGAATGTGATAACAGTGGTATTGAGCGCCTATTATTATGCCATCACCTCCTCCCCCCCCCCCCCCCACATACCCACACACCGACAAAATTCATCGTTATTAAAGTGGCACTATCACCGATTGAAATGCGAACGAAAATACCGTGGTGCCATCCAGCGGCAATGATATTGTTAACTTTTATAGCTTTCTCCCAGGTGCATAAAGACGAATCAAATTTTCACTCAATAATTAAGGACGTCGTGGCTTGTTTGCATTCCTTCGCTTGGTGCAAGCAAGAGCTAGATGGCACTACATAGTGCTAGATGTCAGATTTCGTCTGCTTTCACCGATTTTATTTTTTTTGGGGGGGGGGGAGGGAGTAGTTGGGTCAAGCTGAGATGAGAATTGTATGAAAAACCCATTCAAACGCAGTTTTACTGTGAACTTTGGCAGACATCGTTAGACTTAAAAGGAAAAATACACGATTTAAAAGTTAGTAATAAGCTGTAACTGTGTACGACTTTCTAGCATGTGCTGAACTTTGAATGACATATTTTTCCATTCCTGTTTATCGAAGAAATATTTAGCCTCCTGGGAGAGGTTAAGAGTATTTAAAAAAAAAATTTCAAACCAGTTTATAGTTTTCATGCTTGTAATAGTGTAGACTGTAACATTATACTGTTGGTTGCACCATACAACCGGTTTTGTAGTGTTTCGGGCGTATAAAGTAAACAAAAAAAATATTGTTGCCCCAATTCGTCACCGGTGTCATTGATATAGGTTTGTTTCCTTTAAAGGCTATACTGATCATTCAAATTTCTGCTAAACCAATTATGCAAAAAATAATAATAATACCTTCTTTCACTGGACCATGTGTGTGTTAGAAACTCCGCCGCGTGACGTGGCTTTTATTCAATACGTGAAAATTTTGCTGCAGTCTGTAATTATGTTGCAAAGTTTCATATCATTGTTACATCCTGTGACTCATTTGATATCTGTTCCTCGTATTCAGCATGAAATACTCTTAAAGAGTTCAAAGGTAAATTAAAAAAAAAAGTTTTTCATGGTTGTAGCTAGACATTTTTTCTGGAGGGGTGGACTAGCCATTTTTTTGTTCCCAGCACCACCAACAACTCCCTCCCCCCCCAAAAAAGTGTGTATTTTCACAAATCCCACAGCAATAGCGTTTATGTTGCCTTCCCCCCACTTCCAAACTAGCAATACAAGAGGCACAGCCACTTCCCTGCATCCATCTGATGTGGGGTCGAAGGCGAGAAAGTCAAACTGGCTCTTGTCGAGCATAAGCTTATTTCAATGGTGCATGTGCGTGCAGTTTGCATATTGTTGGGAAAAAATTTAAAATAATTTTGAAAAAAACCTAGTAAAAAATGTGTTGAATTACACATTCGTTAACCTTGTCTGGAGGAATACTTGTCTCCTCCCCCCCCCCCCAGCATGCTGGCTACAAACAAATTAATAAATAAAAATAAAGCCTCTGCACATATGGTTGACTTTGCAGATATGGTAAACACTCCTGCAAGTATAATTTTTTCCGCCCTTCAAAAAAAAAAGTAGTACTTTGTGTTGCAGGAGTTTACCATATCTGCAAAGTCAACCTTGTGTGCAGAGGCTTTCATTTTCATCAATACCGAACCTATGCAATAAATAATAACGCAGTCAAAAACAGTTTCAGATTTTCAGTAATAAATTGTGTTCCATGTTGTGGCTAAAACACAAGTTCTCAAAAAAAATGTCCGATGCATTTATCAGGTACATCTTTCCAATACAAAAATTACTTTTAAGTAAAAACTGCTGTACGTTCCACTTATCTGAATGAAAAAAGCTATTAATTAGGGTTTGTACCATTGCAAAACTGGAAAAAGACTTCTAAATGGTGTATTAAAATGTTAAAATCTGTCGATAGACTGGTTTGCCAGCACGAATCTGGTTCACGTCATTCAAACAAAACATAAGTGCATAAACGTGAATTGCTGTAGTACGTTATCTCTAGTGGATCATTTTCATTGATGGTTATCTTCATATTCAATGTCTTCTTTTACAAACTTTTATCATTGTTTCCTTTCAGCATTACAGGCTTGCTGTTTCAGTCGATGCCAAGGCAATATTCAATCATATGTTCGCCCTGGTATTTGGCTCCCAGGATTTCGTTCCCCGCACATGTACCAGGAAGTGTAAGACTATATTGTTTAGATTTACTATTAAAGTATTCATGAAGTTCATGGCATGATTAGCTAGATAATTTTGTCTTTTTGTTTATAGTACTACGGGTTAAGACAGAGTCCTCCATTGAGAGCTGTTGCACAAATCTATTTCACTGCTGCATTTGCACAGTTAAGCCTACATCCAATGATAGCCAGGAATCGTTAGCTTATTATTCGCTAAGTGCGATGAGACCATGGTTATATAGTTAACTAGCTGGAGGCTATTCTAAGCACTGGAGAGAATGGATACACGGTATGATGTTTTAGTGCGTCACTCAGCCACCTCTTCCGTCATCCCATCCGTTAATTTAAATACATTTAGCATATCTACGAATATAACTAACACCAAGCTGCTGGCATATCTATTAAATGCATCCAAGCCTGGACACAATAGCCCAGGTGTGGGCAGATGGACAAGGTATAAAGTAGCCCGCGGCAATGTTGAGGAAGGAGGAATGCTGCTTAATTTGGCCAAGTTATCTTTTGGCATTTTTCCCTGTAGCGATGATCACTCATTCGTCATAGTTATCCTAGTCAACAATGAAATAAATGATGCTAGCATCTTCTCATGTTACGTGTCTGTCAGTTTTAATTGTTAGTTACTGGGCAGATGGCAAATACTTCTACGCCATGTGGTGTAGCTCCTGACAGTGGGTGCTATACGTGTGTATGTTAAATGCTCCCTATACTACGTCCCTTAGCTGTTAAGACATGTTAGTAAGGCCTTTGGTCTCAAAAGTCAGGTGTAACGGAGATGCTCCAAGCAACCACTTTGGTGTCTGTTGCTACACACGGGTTTAATTCTCGACATTTAAAGGAATATTAAACCCTCGCTTTTCCAATTTTTTTAATGATAGCTAAGACCCTAAAGACCCCTTCAAAATTTATAAAATGTCGCTTGCCTTCTTACGTACATCGAATTATAATAACTGCGTTTTTTAAGACACCCAACAAACGTAACACTAAGAGAGCTTGCGACTGTGGAGATTTCGTGACGCAACATGACGTCAAAACATTTAACGGAAATGGGGAGCGCATCCCTTCCCATCGGGCAGCGCGCGACCACTCTCTTGTCGCTGTCAATTGGTTGCAGCCTTATCAGTTTGAACCTGTAACGCCACCGTTTCCAGTAACATCCAACCACTTCCGCAGCCGGGTGGCGTCTTTTTTGGCATTCGGTAAGCTGAACAAACTTATTTTGTGGTTTGACGAACTCTTACACTCCTTTACTATGCACGACGTCATGATGTTTATTCATTTTGCGGCGAACAAACTAACCGGAAACGAAGTCCCAGGTGATGCCGTTTTGTTTCTGGCGCACGCAGACAGCTGTGGAAGGCGCCTAAAAGTAGTGACGTCATGACTCGTGGTTCAAACGGAATTTTCTCCAGAGCTTGTGCATCGTCTGCTTAAATTAGGTAGTTTAAAAATTTGTACGGCTTAAACAACGACACCTATTGACGTCGGATGACAGTTAACATTAATTCCAGTATCTAAACTATCGATAAAAAAAATTCATTGTTGGAGGGTTCACATAGAAATAATCCGTAGTTTTCATCTGTACGTATTTGAACGTTTCAAATCTTTTGTGTGTGGTGACTGTGCAAAAGTTGAATGCGTTTACCAATTTTGTGACCAAATTTACCCTGTTCCTTTAATTTAGATGGCAGATAGCGACGAATCCTCCAGTTTGTATGGAGACTGTCATTCGGGCCATTCGCTCTTTAAACGTTGATGAACAAAACGGACGGTTGTATGAACTAGCAAAGGTACTGTCAGTTGATTGTTGCTTGGCAGAGCTGCACCAATACCATGGTATGGAATATATTTGTAGTCTTATTTCAAAAGAAATCCTTTCGAATATCAAATCGAACAGTGGCAGTGCAGTGCAACTCCCGCTATTAGACATTCTCAGTATCGATTGGATCGGATCATTAAGACCTGTTATCAGTGCAGGCTCTCGTACTTTTTCTAGTAATTTTGTGTCCGTTTTGAGTAAACCTTTTCTTGAATAAACAACTCAATTCTTTCCAGGTCAACCAGGAAAAATATTTTATACAAATTAATGCTTACACGTACAGCCAGTCGCTACATGTTATCGAAATACATTTCGTAGAGAACAAAATGACTGCATGCACAGAAGCAACGGTAGGCCATTTTTTCTTCTTTTGTGTTTCCCTACATTTAGACACAGCAAAACATTAAATCTACTATGGCTGGCACTAACTCTCTTTAGGCTGAATCATTGTGAAGCTTGCTCAGTGTCGTGTCTCCTGCTTTTGTGTTGAAACTTTCTGAAATAATGTTTTGTAATTGCTTGCTTATAATTTGTTGCTTTAAAACAATAAGTTTGGGGGGGGGGGGGGGCAAAGACTGCAATTTTGATAAATTTAAAACCAAAGACCTGAGGTACCGGAGGGAGGCAGAGAGCTATTCAGAACCCACACTATGGGAGTGCAAGAAGGGGGTGCACCTGTTGTGGTGCGCAGCATGCGCACGGGCACAACTAGTACTTTAATAATGCGGAGCAAAGAAATTGGCCCCTTTTGTCCGAGTTGTAGTGGATCACATAATGGTAAAAGGTGTAGGTAAATAACAGCTGTTTTCGTACGGGAACTGATAAGTTACATTGAGATGGCAGGAGCCCTAAAGTATGCTAGGTGTCCGTAACAACGGCATCAGTGATGTATATCGTGGTGTTGTCCTACAAATGGGGCGTAAACAGGACCCTTACTTTAGTGTGTGCATGCTTGATGAAGGACAGACGTACCCTGCAGTCTGTTGAAAATTTGCTAGTTACTGGTTGTATCTTGAGTTTGAAATTGTGCGTAGCTGTTGCTTGGAATTTTTGACAAATGGGGCATGCACTACCACTAAAACAACACCTCTTTTCAGCCTTACTTGCCAAATTTTGTAAAGTATGAGTTTCCTTCTCTTTTCTCGAGCTAATGGGTAAGTGGAACAAGCTGTACGGACCTTAAAACAAACTCTCCGGAAAGCCAAAGTGGCTGGAACTGATAGGTATTCAGCATTACTGGACTACAGCTCCTTATCCCACAGACTTGACAAGGGGTCTGAAAGTTTGATCACTTCTACCACAAAGGGACTAACTTTACACCATACTTTGATTGCTCGACATTAAAAGAGAATTGGCTAGTCGATGACAAAAACCAACAAGTACAGCCAGCAACAGAAAATATGACTGATTTTGTAGTAGGGCAATCAGTTCAGTTGTGGGTGGGAAAGGTTTGAAAAGTGGGTGGCATTGCGCAGTGCACCCTGCTTCAAGAGCTTATGTCGTTAAAGTAATGACATTGGGATACAGTGAATCAATTGCTAGAAACCACATCCACCCCAGAGAAAGCACAGCTAGAATTCAGGTCGAGACCCTCTTCGTGGGTGTTCATGCTCAGCCAACACACAAATCAACCTTAATAGATGAGACGAGGTCCGTGACTCCCCAATAGCGAGCATGGGGGGAAGAAGAAGAATGACAACTACCACGGGTGGGCATCCGGTGACGGTTAGAAAACTTGTTAGATATTTGCTGAACCTGTGATAATATTAATATCAACTGTTCCCCGTGTAGCATCTAGTGAGAAGCCATGTTGTCGCCCCTACCCGTTTGTTGTCATGTTTGTTTTGGTTGCGACCCAGCATTGATAGCCTAGAATTTACTGTCAACAAAGATGTCATAATATTTCGTTTGTTACCGATTGTTACCTCATCACTAACAATACTGCCAGCAGCTCGTCTTTTTCATTGCTATCACCTTTAGTTGTCGCATTTGGATTGGTTGTCATAATGTTAGCCTATCCCCATTAACCATGATCCCCTATACCCGGACGTAAGCCAAAGATAGAATTTTAATATCTTGATGCAGTAATATATAATTTTGTAAGCAAGCACGATGCCTGGAGAAGACAGTTGAAGAGTATAACACCATCACCTTAATGAGAGCTGTCGAAAACTTGCGAATACCAGTTGTAGTATTCTTAAGTTTTGAAAATGAGAGTTAACGTGGAACTTGGTGAAAATTGTTAAGTGAACTCTCACAGCAATTTGCAAATAATTTCATTTATTATGTAACACGGCCATGTATTTTGTAGTTACAGTGGCTGACAACAGATAGTGCCACTGCTTATTTGTAATGTACTGCAAATGTGAGAATCACTCCCGCATTCGAATAAACGCATTTTATGTAGACCTACTACATGTAGCTAAAATGTCTCAATCCTTCATAGTGCTTCCTACAGCCCACCAGACTTACACACCGCTTGAGTGTAATTACGTATATCATACTGTAACATGTGGTACAGAGACATTATTCGCAAATGGTGGACCTCAGTTTTCACTCATCGCCCTATGTAGGTCTGTTAAAAGACTATTACGTTAAAAAACTTAAAGCCATACGTTTCTTTCTCTCACTGTCATTTTGTTTTGTGCTTTCTCTTGAATTTACCCTTTGTTGTATCTCCTTATTGTTTAGCTTTCCTTGCAGTTCTCTGCGTACATTTTTAATTGCACCAAGTTTCATGTCTGCGTTTACACTGCTGATCCTATCAACCTGGTTTTCTTTGTCTTTTGCCTTCCGCGTTCCATCCTTTGCCTTTCATGTCTGTTAACCGTCGTGACATGGAATTTCCAGCTCACTTTTCCTTTTTTTCCATTGTCTATCATCGTGGCATCCAATTTGTGATAATAATAAATGTCTTGCAGGTGCGTTCATTTTCAAGCGGTTTACTACCAGTGTCTGTTCCACTTAGCTTTTTATGGAACTGTGTAAGTATAAGGTCATTCACGGCCATTTTCTACTTCTTGGAGTGGGTGGTATTATCTGTTTTTGTCCCATGCCTACTAAAGCTAAAGATTTCTGAGTATAGTAGTAGCTAAAAATGACAGAAGTGCCTTACCTACCTCAAGAAGCTTTGCTGGTGGTGCATCTTGTTACTTTCGATTTGGTATCCTTGTGCTTGATTTTTATTTAACTTGTTGGTTTGGTCTCCCTTCACTAGACTTCTTCCTCCATCAAAAAACATATAGTAATGTTCAATATTGAGTCGGGTTTGCGTCAGATGATGTAAGGCTCCAACAACTTCATTAAAAAAAATTCAAGTCAAATTTTGAGGGTTGGGGTGATAGATCAAAAACCTAGTAGGCTTCCACCAGTTTTTTTTTCCCAGTACCTTCCTCCCAATCTCCCAATGCCAGAGTTACGCCATTATCCTTGCAGACGACGTAGTAAACAACGATGTAGTTGATGTAGAAAGCCACAAAATCCTCGAAGCCTGACGAAAAATATCTGGGTGATATTGAAAATTTGCTGGACTAAGTGTGAGTCCGTGTTGTTATTTTATAACGGAGCGATCTTTTCACAGTACGAATTGCAGCGATGTTTTTCGATTCAGTCCTAACTCACAGCAGTTGCCATCGTCTCTCTCTGGCTACCGGTGGCTGATCTCGATGTAGTTGCTTGAAGAAGTTGACCGGAAAAGGGACTCTGGTTAAAGTTCCGAGATACGTTCTGTTCCCACCCCTGCAAATACGTTGGTTTCCCAGTTCGATTCCCTGGGTTTGCATGTCCCTTCTTCACGTTCACAATTTAGCCAGTTCATTTACACAAGCAATAGTCTGCTTCAGATGACACGAGTCTTCAACAAATTTATTTAAAAACCTTAAAGGATTTATTGCTACGCTTATATCCACATTCATTTCTGGTTTAGTTGTTCCCTTTCGCTACCTCTCTGAACTTGTAACTTGTAAGATTTATTTTAGACCATGCCAGATTTTTCCCAACCCCCTTCCTTCCTGAACTTAGTTGTTGGTGTTTTGCGCATAAATTAATCAGGGAACAGGCATTAACCATGGAAGGTGAAAATTTATTTGTTGTGTAATTTAACTACCTTTTCTTTCCTTTTTCCCTCCTATTTAGTTTCTCTTCTTCATCCCATTTTGTGATTGTGGTCAAAATCGATTTTGGCTGAATTCTATTCGTACCGCCATGGAGACGGAAGTGAAAATAGTTTCGGCCCGCAGAGGGTGCTAATCCACGTTGATTGTTGTCATCTGGGTGTGTATACTGCATAGTGAAAAAAGTTTTGCCAGTTTATGCGTAATAAGTTTTGATATGTGTTTATTGTCAAAAGTCATTTTGACCGGTCTGCTCAGTTTGACCAATTGCCTACTCTTGCACCTGTTGTCTACTTGTTAACATTTGTGTTTGTTTACTTGTTAAAATTTGTTAATAAATCATGTATTTTTAAAAAGCCGTCTTGGATTTGCTGTAGTAATGTATCAAGTGTACACTTTTCTGGTGTATACGCTACCTGAAAAAGTCTACAATATAGTTACGCCTTTATCCAGCCCAAGAAAAGTGTGGAATTCTGACAAATTGTCCATATGAATCCTCATCAGCGGCACCAGACTTGTGCCTGAAAGGAGAGCATTGGTTCCCCACCAGAGGGCGGTGAAAATGAGGACAAAAACATAGGTTGAATAGACTATATTACAATCTATTTTTATGACTGGTTTACTAAAAGAAAAGTAGGTGTTTGTATAATAAGCGTAATGACGCACTAAGATAGTGTATGCCAATATTCTGACTATACAGGGTGGGGCAGAAAGGACGGAACACCCCAGGCAATTCCAGCTTATTGATACTAGAGCCGTGAAACCTTGCATGGTGTGAAGGTGAATAGGGGCCCCACGAATCATGTATTTAGCACTGACCTTGACATAGTCTTTCAAGGTCATCGAACATCTAACTTTTAAACCATGCTTTGTAGAGCCTATATTTAAATTTGAAACTTGTAGACATTGGCAAGGCATGATCAATGCAAAACATGGAACGAAAATCGGATCATTCGTTTACGAGTTATGGCTATTACAAACATTATGCTGTCGTGCAGCTTGAGTGGCTTCCCTGCCAAACAGTTTTGACAAAAAACGTAAAGTGGTCGTCAATAACGGGTAACGTCTTCTAGGGGAAGAGTAAACAAACAGCAGCTACCATGCCAACGACACACATTACATTAGCCGAAGAAGGGGTCATGTTTTTGAACGCCAAGGTCAACAATTGAAAGGGCATACGGTGATAGCTTGTGTGTGGCTTCTCAACGACTTTTAATAGGCTACTTTCATTCACGCTGCTGTTCTGTGAAGCCATCCTCGAATTAAAGCCGGACTAGTTTTTCTGACCAGCATTGCAACATGTAACTAACTGAGGATAAGCCGAGAAGCCAACGGGCAGCAGTTTCCTATGTTGCTTTAGGATGAGTTGATAAATTGAACAAAAGTCTTAACAAAAATACAAAAGTACCACGCAATAAACCAAAAGACAAAACTGTTGAACAAAATTACATTCATGCAAAACTTTGGCAATAAAACATAGCCTACAAACCATTCAACCGCATGTTGCGTTTTAGGGATAAAATCGCCTAAAACAAGCAACCTTTATCGATTGGGTTGTAGGAATTTGTGACCGCATTGTTGAGGGTGAGTTGCAGAAGCTGTGACACAATGTGACAAGGCGAGGGTGGTGGTTAGACAGGCAAAGTTCATGTGACACCATTTATGGCAGCCCCAAACGGTACTACAGTATATAGTCGTTTGGTGACCTTGAACAATTCCTTCAATGTCATTTATTTGCAATACGGATGTATGGTTAAAAGCATCCTGGTTTGGTACAGCCATCCATAAACACCATCCTCCGTACTGTTCGGAGAGTTCAGCAAACAGGATCAGTCCAGCCTACGCATCCACCTGGCCGACGACGAGAGGCCACCAATGAAGCCAATTCGGCTGCAGTAATAGCTTACGTCCAACTACACCTACATACCAGCACGCGGGACATTGAACAGCAGAGTGGGTTGAGCCGTCTTTCTGTGGGCAGGATACTCCACGCAAACAGATTTCATCATACCACGTTCATTGCCACCAGGGACTTGAGGAACGTGATTACCAGGCTCGTCTCGACTTCTGTAACTGGCTGACACTGGATGTAGGGAATGGCGAGGACACCCGTATTCTGTGGAACCAGGAATGGTGTGGTGAACACCCACAACACACATTAGTGGAGCGTGGAGAATCAGCACTGGCTGCGGGAGACACATCACCAAGTCAACTGGCGTGTCAATGTCTGGTGTGGGATCATAGGTGGTCGGATTATTGGCCCAATATTCTACCAGGGCACACTTAATGGTGTTAGGTACAAACAACTGATATTGGAGGGTTTTGGAAGAGTTTGTGGACGAATTACCACTTGCAGCACATCGACAACTATGGTAACAACATGATGGTACTCCCCTACACTTTGCAGCTATTGTGAGGGAACATCTCGATGAAGCCTTTCCGGGCCGTTGGATTGGACGTGGTGGACTGGTCAGGTGGCCTGTACGTTCCCCTGACCTCAGTCCACTCGACTTCTTCCTGTGGGGATACCTAAAGGAGAAAGTATATCTGACCCAACCTGCTGATGTCGCTGATTTGGAGGGACGAATTCGCGAAGCTTGTGCTGCAATTAGCCCAGAACAGCTCGCTGCAGTCACACTAGCACCGAACATCGTGCAAGATTAAGCATTGGAGCGGAGGGGGGACATTTTGAACACTTTTTACACTGAGGGTATGTGCTAACCAGTGGTCTGTTATTTGCCCAGGTGCAGTTGTCGGTAACCGATGCACCAACGTTAATATCCCTTTTTTTCCGTCTGTTATTAGTGTCATCGGATGGGTGACCTTACGAGCAGGCTATAAGGTCATTAACGCTAACACCATTCGGAGTACAATGGTTGCTATGCGTGTTTTCCAGCAGTATTGTTGTGTGGTACTTTTGTATTTCTGTTAAGACTTTTGTTCAATTTATCAACTGATCCTAAAGCAACATAGGAAACTGCTGCCCGTAGGCTTCTCTGCTTATCCTCTGTTAGTTACATGTTGCAATGCTAGTTAGAAAAAAACTAGTCCGGCTTTAATTCGACGATGGCTTCACAGAACAGCAGCGTGAATGAAAGTAGCCTATTAAAAGTCGTTGAGAAGCCACACACAAGCTATCACCGTATGCCCTTTCAATTGTTGACCTTGGCGTTAAAAAAAAATGACCCCATGACCCCTTCTTCCGCTAATGTAATGTGTGTCGTTGGCATGGTAGCTGCTGTTTGTTTACTCTTCCCCTAGAAGAGTAAACCGTTATTGACGACCACTTTACGTTTTTTCTCAAACTGTTTGGCAGAGAAGCCACTCAAGCTGCACGACAGCATAATGCTTGTAATAGCCATAACTCGCAAACGAATGATCCGATTTTCGTTCCATGTTTTGCATTGGTCATGCCTTGCCAATGTCTACAAGTTTCAAATTTAAACTTAGGTTCTACAAAGCATGGTTTAAAAGTTAGATGTTCAATGACCTTGAAAGACTATGTCAAGGTCAGTGCTAAATACATGATTCGTGGGGCTCCTATTCACCTTCATACCATGCAAGGTTTCACTGCTCTAGTATCAATCAGCTGGAATTGCCTGGGGTGTTCTGTCCTTTCTGCCCCACCCTGTATAGTACATGTTTATTGTGTTTCTGCACTAATTGAGCACACTGCATGTTGAATCGCAGCCGTTTGCGTGAACACATGCTATGCTCATTTATAGTAAGGCCAAACAAAAAAAATTGTTTGGTTTGCATTACGCAGTTAAAAAAATTCTTTTCTAGTCGTCGGCAGAAAATTTCTACTACCTGTAAATTTAATTGCATTCAGTTCCTGAGTGCTCTTTATGACTTGAGGTTTTTTCGCTCTTCTGATCCGCAATCTCTACTTTCGTTCCGTACTACTCCAGTGGTCACCAGGATGAAGACATCGTAACCCCCGGCCTCGGGCTGCCTGGACTCGTCTCAACCTGGCCAGTTTTGCCCTTCGTCTCGCAACAGCTCCATCCACGCCGGGATAGGACGCCGTGGCTCCCTACGATTGCCGGGGTGGTCCCTTACTTGTTCCACTAGCATCATCTGCCATGTTCCCGGCGTTTTCCCTGACGTCTTCTCCACCCCACATTTGCTTCACACAGGGCCCGACTGGGCTTCGTCCTACGAGCCGCGCCTCATGTCAGCCTTCGTTCCGCACTCACTTGATACCTTGGCCGGGTGGAGGGCCCACACGGCCACCGGACCGGGCTGTCCCCTCCTCTTCGTTCCGACCCCCTAGGAGATTGACATGACAGCCTCCGCCGGGGTTCGCGGTCCGCTCTCGGGTCCCATGACTGGATTATAAACATCGGGGGTGACCCGTGGTTTCCCCTCGTCTCCTGACTAAAAGAACCAGCACTTTATCCTGAGACTATGGCACCCTGTTCCGATATCTCCCGACCCTTTGTCTCACCGCTGACGTCGCTCCCACGGCCTCTCACATTTCGGTACCCTTTATCCCAGCTCATCTTACACGTCGCATTGGCCGCCATTCAAGCCCGCCCCTGTCACTCGCACGACTCCTGATCGCTGCCGCCTTTTCAACCATTGACCGACCGTTCACGTTCTGGGGTCATGATCTGTGTCCTTACCGTACGACGGCGCTGTCGCTCCGCATCCGAGCCTCGCTGCACACACAACCACCTCTACCTCCCTTTGGCGTTCTTGTAACCACAGGATCACCCTCTGGGTAACCTCGATCCACCTCCCACATCTGGTGTTACCGCCATCCCCTCTATACCGATGTCAGTGTTCTCTACCTCTTCAGAGCCTACATCATCCTTCTCCTCCGACCGGAAGTTCTGCTACACCAAACCGAGGCTCCCTCACGCTCCTGCTAACTGTCGCTTCCGCTTCCACTTTCCGTTTCTTTTCCCGCCGTCTAGTCGCATCTTTGTTGCGCTCTTTCACCCCTGCTTAGCACTCTCCCGGCCCAGTGTCATTCTTCACATCATGGTGAAAATTAAGCAGGCCCAGCATTTCCCTGGCAAGGACCCGTTTCTCGGAAGATTACCACTCATCGAAGATCCTGGATCATGTTCGTGCCCGGGTTTACGGAACCCCTCACGTCGTGACCCCCACAAGACGGTCTGTCAATTTCATCGCAAGTGCGATTACTACAACTTACCTTGTGCCGTCTGTGTCTCTATCCCCTTATCCGAATGGCGTCTCATAGCTGCGACTCACCAAGCTTCGGCTCTACGAACGAAACAAATGAATCAACAAACACTTCTCATCAAACAGATTCGTGAAGGACAGTCCTTTTCGACAACCCCTACTAAAGTTGACAAACCCTCTCCAACCTCGCACCCGGACTTTTCTCCGCTTCTTACCTCCATACTAAAGAAGAACGCTTCTGTTCCCAATACACCCGGGAAATCATCTCCTGCATCATCTTTTAGTTCCCCGGCAAATTACACCTCCTGGCTCCACGAACCGGTAGACCACTCTTCTTCGCTACCTTCCTCGGAGGCCTCGGACGGAAATTCCTCACACTTAGAAAACTCCCCAGTAAAGTTGCCCACTCCTACCGAGTCTCCGACCATCGACAGCCCCTCCTCGCCCTTAGGAAATGACTTTGGCCTCCCGATTGTTGACCATCAAACCATATTGGACGAAATCCCTGCAACACCCCACTCTCCTTCTAAGGAAACACCAACAGACCATCCCGCCAACCCTGTTCAGCCTGACCATACGGAAATGGCCACCGACTGCGTTAACGGCTTCCCCACCTACTTCAACCGGAGCTCCTCAACTTGCAACCCCTAGGATCAACCACGTGAAGCTTTTCACAACGTTGAAACATAAGCTATGCCTGAACCATCATGCCCAACACCAATTCGTTACCAACTACGAAAAGGTGAAACCCCTCTTAGACACTACTCGAGACCAAGTTGACTCCCTCACGTCCCAGGTCTCTCTTCTCCAACAACAGATCCATTCTCTCCAGGCAGAAAATCTTAAACTTTTAAACCTCTCGGCCTCTCATCTCATCGAAAACCAACTTGCTTCTCGGTCAAAGTCCCCGCCACCCCACTCGGGTCGTTGTGAACCTGTTCTTCTAGCTCCATGGGTCTTCACCAAACTTTGCCTGCCAAAAACGACCCATCCAGCCTACAAACGCCCCTGTCGTTTCCGTCATCCCCTACTCGAAATAAAACCCTCGGACCCACGGATCCCACCTACTTCTTTTCCTTCGAGACTTGTTGTTGCCACCCCTGCATCCAGCCCACTCAAAGACCTCTCATCTTCCTCTAATGCTGCCTTCGACTCAACAGATCTCGCTCTCCACTGCGACATCACTGAAACATGGGACGCTCTCACCTCCAATATCTCTGATCTCAACGTTCGCACTCTGGCAATTTGATAACTCAAATTCATTCACCCCAACGCACCCCCTCATGTCCCAACTTTCCAACCACAAGACCACTGAACTAAGGGTTATCATTTTGGGGTCCAGAACATCTCCTCCTAACTTAGGACCCCCATCTCGGCCTTGGAACCCATACCTGCTCCATCAAGTTTTCACCATCCACCCTTTCAACCCTTCCAAGGCCGCCCCTAAAAATCAAGAAAGAAAAAAAACATATTCGATACCGGGGATACAATTCCGACACTACCCATCTTCCTTTTTCTTCACTACTGAGCTCCAATCTCAACCCTACAGGGTGATCTTATGCCATTCAACACCATTCAATTACCGTCTAACACCTGCTCTCTATGCTCCCCGTGACCCGACGCCCCCTGAAGCCCTTCAAGCTCCCATCCATGATGTCGCCACCAGGTTCACCTCTCCACAACATGAAAAGGTAATGCACCCCTTATATCTAGGAATGCCTTTTTCACTTATATGGTTTTTCTCGAACCCTATTCCAAAAAAAAATCCTTGGAAAAGGGATTGGTCTCGTTTTGGACCGGAGTACATCCTCCATCATAAACAAATCCAAAACGACACCACAACGCCAGCCTCAGCACCCCAGAGAACTCAGCCAAAAGGTGTCCGCCACCTAATTTGACGAGGTCAGCCTGTCAATGCTAAAATTGACAGGTATTGTACTATGCAGCATAAAGAAAGAACATTTTGCCGGCCCCCTAGCCGGGCCGGCTAAAAATGGTTTCTTTTGCTGAAAAGTACAATACATTCAGGCCCACCCTGCCTCCCCTCAGGTGTCACCTTTTGACGCAACTTGAGACAATGAGATGCCGAACCCTTTGGGGTTGCATTCTTATAGGGAGGATCGCGCATGCGCGATCGGGTGGCTGAGGCGGCCGTCGTGAACTTGACAGCATCGTTGAGGCAACAATGCTAAAATTGACAGGTATTGTACTTTTCAGCAAAAGAAACCATTTTTAGCCGGCTCGGCTGGGGGCCAGCAAAATGTTCTTTTTTTGTTACTAAATCAGAAAGTCTTTACTTCAAAAACTGTAATTTAATATTTTTTTATGCAATAAAGATACATTCATGTTCACGGAGCAATATTTTTCCTTTTTCCATGACGCATGTGAACCATTTTTGTATTGTAGGATGGAGCGTCAAAATAGGCAGAGGGATTTTTTTCCTTGGACGGAAAAAATAGTTTAGGGTCGGTCGGGTAACGCAAACCAAACCATTTTATTTTGTTTGGCCTAATGACTAATGAATGGCATCTGCAACATTATATATGGTGATCGATTGAATAGTTGAGGAAACTAACACTGCAACCTTTTAGGAAAAGTTGCAGTACGTGTGCAATTGCAAATTACATAAAATCACATCTGTGAAGCAGTGTTGGGTCCAACAAACCTGATGTGATTCAAATCGCAACATTGTTGTGATTGTACATGCGAACAAGACCGTCTCCGAATATATATATACTTTCTCCCGCCCGCTCGCGAACCCAACCTTTGACTAAGATGTGATTTGTGATGAGACTTGTTAATTATTTTTCCTGAAAATCTCATAGGCTGCTTGTAGTTGGTATCTAGACACAAAATATAATTGTGGGAATCAGAAAATCTTTGCAGACTCAAACTAATGCATTCGGGGTAGCAAAGTCCATTCCATGGTATAAATAATAAAAAGTTAGCTAAACATGTGCAAAACAAAACTTGTTAAGGATTCCAGCTAAGATTTTGTTGTGTGAACTTAGCGAAAATCGTGTACACTAAGTGGCTAAACTGAAAATTGATTTGCTGCGTTACACCGTGAATGCCGTGATTGAACAGGCATCTTGGTTATACGATACGTTTGGGATGTCAACACGTGACTAAAAAGGGAAGGCCCGATTTTAAAAGCCCAACGCAAATTTTGATATGGAGCAACAGCAGCCCAGTAGTCAGAGTCCTGGACTCCGAACCAAGAGCACGCCAATTCAAATTCCGCTTCTAACCAAATACAGGACTTTCTGTGCTCACTATAAAACATAGGCCGTAAAATGCTTCAGCTCCGGACCTTGCTGGGGGAGATTACAGCACTCCCCCTTGCTGGTTTTGCCGGGCCCCTGCCAAAGTAAAACAATTTTTTTTTTTTTACCAAAAAAACGACTAAGGCCTGAGACGCCTTGGTTTTGTTTACCATTCTTTTTTAGCCTACACTACTACTGTCACCAAAGAAGTGTTGATAGCCCTAATTCTGGTGGTAACTGTAGGACTTTATTCAAAAAGTTTCATAAAACCCATAGTACATGGTCAGTCCAAAAATAACGAACACGAGAATGACCGCACCAATGTCTGGCAGCCACTTCCATTTTGGTTGGTCCAAGGCAATGATGGCTTCTCTTAATTCATCTTCTGGAGACATTCTTTGCCACACGTCAGCTGGAAATTCAAGATATCATCGTTAAGGACCAGTAGATTAGTATGGGGGGAGGGGGTTGATAACATATTGTCCCATAATTTAAATCTTAAGGGAATCATGAGGTAAACTAACGGGCCAGGGCCATTCTGACGGAAGCTAGCTATCTCCTTGCAAACATAAGAGCACGTACACACTCACTCATTCACTCACTCACTCACTTATTTATGTGCAAACGCATCGTCTCATGTTCACACCCCCACAACACAAAAATTCTCTACGGCACTACAGACCTCACATAGAAAATACATACAAAACACACTGCCTCTAGACTTGGAATGACTTCATGCAGGTATGTGAGCTTACCAGGCCTCAGTGATCTCCTTCCATGAATTAGGGTTAATCCCCCTCCCCCTTTTTTTAATAATCTTTTTCCTTGCTGTTGTACAGCCAAACACATTCTTCTGTTTTAATAATAATTGGCTTAAGGTGTTTGGCTAGATTTGGCACCTTGTTGCTGTGACGTTTGAGCGCTCTAATAATTGAACTCTATGTTCAATTGGCTGAGCATTAGATGCTGCCAGGCCAATGTGACGGAAATCAAGCCTAGGCAGATGCGGACAGATCGTCAATGGCAGCCAAGAATTCATACCCTTGGTATTTTTATTATATCACTTCTGCCGGTACCAGTGTCCATAAGGTAACCGGGCACTGTCAGAATGGCCTCCAGAACAGAACTGAGGCAGCATTGTTACCTACCCACGAACAGGGCTTAATTTGGGCCGCAATATCACGTATCACCATTCAGGGTGGGGTGCTTTCAGGATTCGCCCCGAACGCCCTCAAGGGGGCCATTCTGACACTGGACGATGTTTATGTTAAATCTTATAAGTAGTTAGAAAGACAAATAATTAACAATAATTAAACTAATACTTTTAAATTAAAGTGAAGATACTAATTATAAATTTACTGGAATGACAATAATTCATTTTAATAAGATGATAGTAATCATCAGTTTGGTTGATTGCTCTGCCTTGCTCGAGTTGTGCATTTCTGGTGTTGTCGGTTAGGTTAAGACAGTTGGCTTTGTTTAAATTTCATACGAATGTGTTTTATATCGTGCCATGTATAAACACTACTGGTACGGAAGACTTCAACTAAATTCATCAACACAGAAGATTTGGTCTCTGCCTAACTACTTGTTTGCCATATTGGTACGTATCTCCTATGATGGTAAGGCAGGTAATTGTAAACGGGGTTGTACAGATGTTCAGAAAAATGGTGCCACTTTTAAGTGACATTACGAGACACAGATACATTAATGGCATCATTCTAGTTAGAATAAATGCCATCGATTACTTGAAATCATGCTTCATGCTGCTGTCATTCACTGACTTCTCTACACAGACTCATTTGTCCTCGTTTGGACTCCTCAGTACAGAATACTATGTGGATGAGAGCAAATGCAGCTTGCTGGCTGTAATTTGACAAGCAGAGACCCAGACAGGTTTCAGCAAGTCAAAAAGCAGAAACTTCTGCTTGTATGGAGCTCCATTCTATTGAATGTTAGGCACCAACATATAGGCCTATTAATGGCATTTGACCGCTTGAAATCGAACTGTTCTCACCCAAAGAGATCTCTAGGCAGACTGTGTTTCTGCTTTTTAGCTTGTTGAAACCAGTCCGGTTTAGTGCTTGTTAAATGGCACTATCACCGATTGAAAATCATACGAAAATACTGTGGCGCCATCCTGCTGCAGTGATTGGCAAAGGCGGTAGCCTTTAATGTAAGGTTTGACCTCAGTCTCTCATGTTAAAGCTGACATTTCAATGCTTAATCTCACCGCCGTCTTTCAACATTTTGCACCGAAATTTGGTATATGACAGGGTTCATACACCAGAGACAAAACCATTTTTAAGGCCTTTTCAAGGATTTTCAAGGCCAACTCTAAGCCAATTTCGAGGCGGTTTTGCACACCAAATTGTTAAAAATCACCTTAAAATTTATTCAGTCTTTTTGTTAGCCTATACTCTATAATTGAATAAACATCCATTTAAAACTTACCGTATTTATTTTGCCCCCATCATGGGACAAATTGCCTTTCCAATACCACACTTGTACGTGAATACGAACGAAGGCAAGTTGTATCATTAACAGAAGATAACCATTAGGTTGACTATTTATTTATTTATGAATTTAAGCACAAATTGACAGTACTTCATCAAACATAGTATGCTAACAAAATTCAAGCCCATTTCAAGACTCTTAGGAAAAAAAAGTCAATTTTCCAGCCTTGAATTTTTGGTTTTGAAATGTAAGGCTTTTCAAGGAATTCAAGGCCGTGTACGAACCGTGATATGAGCTTTGTAGGAATTGGCCAACACCTGTACCAAATTTTGTGTATATTTGACGAAGGTTGAAATTTGCTACTGAAGTGCACTTTTAGTAGCCATCACAGTCGCATATTCTAAGTTGCTCTCAAGGTACGGCAAGTAGTTTATTATGAACATGGTTGAGTCATGACTGAGGCATCATCTGCGTAACTGTTAATACATCATTAAAAAATAATACTTACATGCAAAGCGTGGTAGCCGTCTTTGGCCTCGAGCTATGTTTCTGCCGAATGGCAACCGAAGAGTACGACCACGGACAGTCAATGTACCGTCAGTTTCAGGTTGGTCTACAGGAGGAACCCTTTGAGCTCGCAGTGCTTTGCTGTGTTTCTTCCAAAAAGTCAGTCTGTAGAGCTGTAACCAAGAAGACATTTCTTTGCAAATCATCAAAAGCTCTACACGAGTCTTTGACTTATTAATCCCACACTTTTTTGGAATAAATTATTGAAACATGAGATTTATTTTGATTTCCGGCACTGCCTGCAAAATAAAAAAGTTACCAGAAAAAATTTCATACTGCAGTACACCGGGGTTGTCGGATCCGCAGGCACATGGACAACCTTGCTTGCACACCCACCTCATTCTATTTTTTGGAACCATTCTTAAGATTCCTTCTGGGAATGCAATTCCTGTGGCTAAGTGGTGTTGTGCGCCAAATTTTACAAATGCACACTTGTTATCATTTTAGTCCGTGTTCACGGTTTGAGTGCAGGAGGCCACATTGGAAATATCGGCCTGGAGTTTTGCAGTACTTACTGGGTCATTGGCGATAGCAAAGATGTTTGTATCGGCTAAGAAAATACTGTCATCCGTATCGATTGTTAAACGGGGCGTTCATGATGAAAAAGAGGGGTGGCCCAAGCACACTGCCTCGTGGAAGGGGCCACTGCATACTTCTACCTTGGCTGAGAAAACCTTCCAAACTACATCTCTGATGTCTTCAGGTAAGGAATGCAAGGACCCACGTAAGAAGTTTTTTCCCAAAAATGTGACACTGACCTTTGACCCAAAAACCAGCATCTCTAAGGACATCCAGAAGTGTGACGTGCAGCCGGATGTCAAGTGCCTTGGAAAGATCAACGTAGGCTGCGTACATTTGAAGTTTGTTGTCGAGCCCCTCAGTAATTTTATAAAGGAAGTGGATAAGGTTGTGCGTTGTTGACCTGCCAGTTAGCCCGCATTGTCCACCCGGACAATGTTGTCTTCAATTTCAAAGTTAAACGTGCCGTTAAATTTCCATAATTTTGCAGAGGATACTAGAAAGACTGATGGGGTAGTAGTTCTTTGCAGAGGACCTAGATTCAATTTTGTGGATAGGGGTGGACTGCGCGACTTTCCAAGCCATTGATAGACTGCCCTCAGAAACGGGCTTTCTGTACAGTTGCACTATGGCAGAACTGGTGATTGGACCAAGTTCGTGAAGAGTCACAGGGTGAAGGTTGTCCAGTCCAGGAGCAGAATGTGTGTGTCGAGTGATTGCAGCAATTTGAGGATATTTGCGGCATCAAAACTGACAAAGACCCCCCCCCGCATTTGCTAAATGGGAAATGGTCAACGGTATTTAGGAAATGAACGACTGTAAATCGGAAATGGTATTTGATATATGCATCTGTGGTAAACGTGTTGACATTCCCATTTCTCTCTTTTGTAATGACACTATTTCTTTGAGTGGCTCCTTGGCGCTAGTTTGGGATTACAGTACCTGTATTCTTATTATAGAATATATTATCAGAGCAGCACCTTGAGGACCTCAAGAGGTAGAACTATGTCTGTTGCTAGCATGGCCCAAAAGAGTCTACAATAAATACGCTCTTACCTGAGTCTTTGGTACAGGCGAAGTAATCAGACTAATGCTGATGGCCATAGCTAACAGGAAAACAGCCAAGCAGGCTGCGAAATGAAGATGGTGGAAGTCATAAAGTACCGTCTTCATAATATTGTTAACGGTGCCCATATCACGATATGCATCTTCGCAATGATGTTGTTGATATATAAAGTGAGCAATGCGTTTGATAACTCCAATTAGGAGACCAAACGACAGACTCCAGAATGCTGCCTGAAACAAGGAAAAAATAAAAAAATAAACTGGGAACAGAACCAACGTTTAAAAGTTACGCTTTTAAATTCTAAGACAAATTTTATGCTACCACTGCCCTGGCCCCAGTTTTTAGTACATTCCCCAACCCTGCCCCAGTAAAATATCTGAGACACACCAATGAAATACGAGCCCTAAAACCACTAGAGAATCGGGTCTGAAATTTGTATCACCGGGCCTCGTCACAGCAATAAAATAAAATGCATACTTATTTTGGAGTTTAGATTTGAGCAGCTAACAGGAAAAATTGCTTGTAGACATTGTTTAATATAAGGTTCCTCTGTCTTAAATTTTTTTTTACACTATAGCAAGCATGTTTCTGTATTATTAGCAGACTTAATTAAAACAAACCAGAAGCCCTATTCCAAAGATCTTCCTGATATATGACACCATTGTTTATGAATATAAAAAAAACCGAGAACACAAATGTGTGGTACGGTGAAAGCAGAAGGCTTGATGTGATAAAGACTGTGGATCTTGCCTTTATCACACTAAGCGTTGCAGTGAGAGATTGTTGCTGTGCTGGTTGAGAATTTTTCGTACCGTAATTGTGAATGGAGACTTATTTCTCATCAATTAGGGTTTAATCCTCAATTAATTTGTACTCAATGCATTTGACAAAAATCTTAATGTCAAGGATTAAACTGATATACAATTAAGTGCATGAAAGTTATGTAGAACTTAGGTCCATTTGAGTTGGCCTATGTAGCAAACAGAGACGTATCAATGCATATACATCTGTATGATGTGGGAGTATTCATACTGTAACTATCACTTCAGATTACATCCCTTGTAATAAGGTCACGTTGGACAGAAGCTGCGAGTTTCATTGATGTAGGAGGTGAAAAGCAATTCCTACCTCAGCCGACCTTGACTGGAAGAGCCATCACCTTCCTTGCTTCACAGTTGTAGAATGCATTTGGACGTGGAGTTACAGCGTCCCTGGACTAATCGTAGCACGAATGGTATTTTTTGCACCTATATATTAGGTTAAAACTTAAGCTGCGTATTTCTAATGTGGGTTATCCCCGGAAAGATTTATGAAAAGTCATTCCTGATTCTTTACCTAATTACAAAAATTTATTAAACAAAATCTATACTAGGTACAAACATACGGTTTTCTGAAAACGAAACAACTCGTAAAGTTTTTTCCCACTACGTTTGGTTGGTGCTACAATCGTCATCAAGTCAGGGTGGCACAAGAAACAAAAAAAAGGTGACGTTGCAGGAGAAATCTCATTGCATGCTGTGGGTTCACAAAAAAAAGGTCAGCAATTCATGGAGCCTACAGTCAAGAAACATGTGTACAGTCCCGTTCAAAAGTAAATGTCCAAGCCTATACTAAATTTAAACAATAGCCTCTCGCTCTTCAAGAATGACTGCAATGTACGCAGCTGCATACTGGAGCGTGGTATTGTTGCCGTGAGCGTCGTGTATGGCGCACCACATCGATCAAATAAGCAAAGAAATGGTTTGTTGAATTAACGTCAGGTTGTTGTTAATTTATAAAATATGAATGATCAACGATTTTTGTTGTCTTTACATGATACTCATCATATGTCGTTTGAATAATGTCTCTAACTTGTTTAGCTTTTTGCTACTCATTTATTTACTTAAAATCAGCTAACCTACACGACTTTTATTTCATTATGGCCAGGTCATCGTGGCAAGTTCTAAGCGATTCCCGCCAGTAATTTTTCCTGGTTGAAATTGTTATATCGACTGCTTAGAACATTTCACAGATTAATTATTTAAAGGAAAAATGCGAAGAGTGAAAATTTCTTACTGCCTAATTTTTATTTTTTCAATAAAAAAACAGTAAATCAGGAGATAAGCAGTTAACGAAGCAAACAGTCTATTAAAGACTGGTCTTGTGAGGATACGAGATGACTAAGCTGAGAAAGAGAGAAAAAAAATTGGCTCGGCTGGCAATGAGAAAGAAAGAATTTTCATTTAATGCCTAAAGCAGTAATCCGGGAAATTAAATCTGCGACTTTACAACTTCAAGCGGCAAAAACTTGGGTTAGTTTCTTTAAAAATGTTTATGTCGGGCAAAGATCAAACATTTTTTAAAAATTATTGGTTCATTGTAAGTGTTCATTCATCCAAAAAACTGGCCAAAAAAATGTATGTTTGCGCTGCGCTGGATACGACATTATGTATTCCAAGTGTAATTATTGGCACTGATTCATTCCTGTCTATTGTATTATTATAATGGAAGATGGCACCTCTTTGTCTTCTTTAAACTTAGCATTATAACGTAATATTTTCGCTGTGCCTTTACCGAACTCCGATTCTGCAAAAGGCCAGATTCAACGAGATTATACTATAGGTAATGATTTTTCAACCAGGTTAACTATATATAACAATTGAAGAGCACGATGGAACCAACATTGTGGACTGCTCTGGGTAAATTTGTTTAACTTTCAGCACTGACCAAGACGCTTTATTTTCGAGAAATTAGACTAGTAGCCCCTAGCTATAAGATCTTAATCTCACTTACACCAATGTTTAATCAAAAAAGGTTATACTGGGCCAATCGCAGTCATTTTATGCCACAGAAACGAAATTAGCCTTCATAATGTTAGCACCATTGTGTTTATTCATTTTGATGCTATCAGGCTACTTATATCTCCCTGTTGCATGAATTTCACTCTTTTGTAACGCGTTCTAATTATTTCTTAGATGTCTTTAAACATGAAACTCTTTTGTTGAGTATTAAAAACAAAGACTTGTCCATGAGATCGCCACGCCGCCATTCACCTTTATTTTTTTTTTAGCTCTTAAGTAATATCTGCTTGGTTCCTCCTTGCTATGTTTTTTCTATTGCTTATGTCTAGCTTTTCAGCTGTGCGCCTTTTTCTTGGCGAAAATGAGGTCAGATTTGACAGTTTAGACATAACCAACGTGTTGACGTGCCCTTCCCTTTATATCCTTCCTTCCCTCCGTACAACTGGGTAGAAAGCATAATGATATTATCGTTGAATCCTGGAGAGGCGACGGACATTAGCCTGTGACTTAATATGAGAATAAGAAATGGGTCCACGAAAAACACGCACAAATAAACCTGATTAACACTTTTTGTAATTCTTATTTATTTACTTGGCGAGACTTTTATAATGACTGAAGAAATCGCATACATGGGGGAAACATGTCTCTGCAGTAAATATCATACGCGGGGGGGGG